>CABHPQ010162561.1:29000-39572 GCA_902168405.1 Peromyscus aztecus
CACACACACACACACACACACACACACACACACACACACACACACACGGCAGCTCCGGGATCATGCTGAGTAGTGTGTAGAAGTGTTCTGTCCACACCAGTCTGCTTGCCCCAGTTTCTCTGTGGAAAGCTTGGCAGCAAGCAACCATGTTCATGGAAAGAAATGGAACTTTCCCCCCTTTGCCCTTTGTCCCAAGTTCCCACTTAGGTTCCCAAGAAAATGACTCTCTACTCATTTATTTGACGTTTTCTCTATAACTGGGTCACTCTTCCCACAAGAGGAGTTGGGCCTAATCTGGCTTGGCACAGGTCAGGGTAGGATACCCTCTGTGTATCCATAGGTTCCTAATCTGCAATTCAACCAGCAACAGATCAAAAATCTTTTTTAAAAAACTGCATTTCTGCTGAACGTGTCCAGACCTAAACAGTGTGTGTAATAACTAATTACATGCCATTCCATTGTATTAAGTTCTGTAAGCGATGCACAGATGAGTTAAAGAACACAGGAAGGTGTGCGTAGGTCATATGAAAACACCGTTTTACACAGGTACCTGAGCATCACAGGTTGTGCTAATGGCAGGAGTCTGGGTACCAGTTCTACCTGGATACCAAAGGATGCCCTGGGACCCCAGGTCACCAGTAGGTAGTGTTGCTGTGTTTAAAGCCAGGCACGAGGCTCCATGGAGTCCCTTTTACTCTCAGGAGAGGCACCTCTGGCCCTCTTTCTCCTCATTCTTTAGAGCCTGGGGTGAGACAGGTTAGGCTGACCCTGTGGACTCAAGCAGGCGAGGTAAGAAGGCAGCTTGCCTTTGGATTCAGTCAGAGTCGCTGCAATTTATCAACTGTCCTGGAGCTGGGGAGCTAACAAGGCAGCTTAGTGAAGGCCACGGGTTCTGTCCCCGGGAGGAGAGGAGGGATGGGGGCACAGGCATTGCTTACGTTGATTCACATTCCACTTGTACCATTTGGACCACAGTGTAGATAAATATTCAACAGAACTTGAAAAATGCTATGAATAACTTCCAACATGGTACTGCCAAAACCAATCCATCATGTCTAGCTGGCTACTCTCTGCTGCAACTCCCTCTTGCCTTACGGATCTCTCAAGACTGCAGTACGCATTTCCCAGGCTAAAAGCCTCAGGACTCTTCAAACTCTCCTTGTCTCCGCTTGCCACTGACAACCAGTTGGCAAGCCCTGCCTGTGAGTCTACTGAGAGGCACGCTCACCAGCGGATGCCTTTCCTGCAATACTAGCATCCAGCTCATGCTTACGAGAGAAGCCCTCCACAGCACAAATGCTGGGGGAGGAGCGGGCATCTTCATCACCTTCCTGTTTCCTGGACTGGACACAGCATTTGGTGCATGCAAAGCATTTAAGACCCAGAACAACTAGAGATCCACCACTCCAACGGACAGTCTGATGCCACAGAAATTCAAGGAGGCTCAACCCATCTTCAAAATGTGACCGCAAGTATCAGAATTAAATGTCTTCATCAGATAACCTGTTATTATATACAACAGGTGAATTAACTCTACATCCACTTAGTTGAGACCCAGAATCCATTGGGTCCTTCTTGGGAATACACAGTAAAATCCAGAAGTAATGGGGCCTTGTGATAACTTGCTTCTGATGTAAAGGACCTGGTGTCTTGCCCCAATCTCAGTCCAGGACCACATTCTCCAAGGAGGGAAGGTGTGGGAAGAAGCCTGCAGGGCACATATGAGGTGGCATCCAAATGACAGGTGCAAGGCAGATGTCTACATTCTCCATTTTCCTCAGACCCAGTGTGTTGGGGTTTACCCAGGAGCCATGCCAGAAGATTCCTGGAGCTGCCCTCAAACATCTAGGACATAGCATGTCACTGCAGAACCCTGGAAACGCTTAGCCAACGTTGATGGTAGAGTGAACCTCTGCTGGGTTGGGACCCGGCTGCAGCTAAAACCAAGAGGTTTAGAGCCACAAGAGACTCAGCTCTTCCCACTAGCTACCCCATGGACTTACTTGTTTTTATTAGGCTTATAATAAGAAACCCTGGATTGCATGTAATCACTCTGCATGCTGCTGAAAAATAAAAGTGGTGACTAAGCACTGGGCATGTAACAGGTGCTGGGTGACTTTTAGGGAATGAAAGGATGGCACCTCTGTGGCTGCCATTGATTCTGATGAGAAGGGATTGGTGACTGGCTCTGGATCTCAGCCCAGGACCATATTCTCCAAGTAAGATAAGTATCAGCTCTTCTATGAAAATGCATGTGCTAGGAAGGGTGCAGATGACACAGGGAAAAGCAAGGCATGTGAGATGACATTCTTTATCCACATCCACGCCCATGTAGATCTGGTCAATAGGACTCGGCAGTTCCATTTTTATTTTACATGTTTAGATGTTTTGCTTGTATGTGTGTCTGCGTTGCATGCATGCCTGGTGTGTCAGATCCCCTGGGACTGGAGTTACAGATGATTGTGAGCCACCATGTAGGTGCTGGGAACCAAACTGTGTCGCCTGGAAGGGTAGCCAGTGCTCTTAACCACTGAGCCATCTCTCCAGCCCCAGGACTTTGCAGTTTAAATGTCATGGAATGGAACTGTAGGCAGTCTTTGTCAAGTGCCTTTTAGGAGTTTAGGTCAATCGTATATGGATCCTCACATGTCTATAATATACACAACTTGGGAAAATAAGAGACAGGGAGACGTTTCATCCTCTGGTTTCCCACATGCACTCTTTCCCCTCTTTGGCTAGCTTGCCGTCCACACGTGCCCACAAGCAGCAGTCTCCTTCTCAGACATAAGGTGGCTGCTCATTCATCCTTTACAGAGAGTGAAGCATCTTGCAAAGGATAAAAGGGCAGGGAACAAGTCACACAAACTCAGGAAGCATGATCTAAAACAGGCCTGGCTGCCGAGTTTCCCTGGACCTGAAAACTACGTATTCAAATAATAGCCCCCTTAGGCCAAAATATGGCTCAAGCTGGAATAATACACAGCCAGAGAGGCAGTGGGTTAGCTTCTAAGAGTTGAAAACTGCTATGTCTATGGCTCCCCACTCTCCCAGTGCAGCGGCCAGGCTAGACATTACTTGGTAGAGAGAACATCTACTACCACAGTTTGCACTTAAAAAAAAAAGAAAATGATGCAATAAACTCAGTTGGTTTAATTTCCAAACATGAACTCATTGCTATCTCAGGAAATATCACTTTACTCTTTAGATTAAATGTTATCCCAAGTCCAGGAGGCATTCAACAGTGAGAAAGTAATGTACTTTAACTGGCTTCTCCAGACTCAAATTTCACCTAAACAAGTTTTATACAAAGATTAGCCAAGAACCGGGTAACGAGATACCATAGGGTTACGTCATCTGCGGCCCATTGCCAAAGAAACATGGCTTTTCCAGGCGCAGTTCTAAGCCCTGGCTCTTCTTTTTGCGCCTCCGTTAGAGAGACTCAAAGGGTGAGTAATGGCAGGTGTGTGGAGAGTGGTCATAAACAAGAAGCCCTAGGCTGGTCCCTCTCTGAAGTGAATGACTGGGACTCCTTGTCTGACAGTCATGACATTCCAGGATGCTCAGTCCTGGACTCTGCTGTCCATTCTGGCTGTGGTTGCTTAGCTCAAAGTCAGTCAACTGGAGTTTGAGTCCAGCATGCAAGCACGGTGATTCTTACTCTCCGCAAGATCATATGGGGAAACTGACAGATCAAATAATCGCATCTCCTGAGTCTACTTAGCTCAGCTTAATTTCCAACCCAAACAATAACATGCCTATCCTCGGTACCTTCCCAGGCTCAGAGAGGACAATTCCTCACCTCGGCTTGATGACTTTATAACTCAGGCCCTGGATTGAGACTTTGTTTGCAATAGCTCATTTAACTCTCACAGAATCCCCATGGTGCTTATAACAGAGGAGGTGCTGAGGATACATGACCTGTCCAAGGTCACAATGTTGAAGGTAATGGGACTCAGGATTTAACTTGATTGTGTATTAGCTTTCATTAACTGTAACAAAACACTCGAGTTTAAACCAGTTTGGAAACAAGAAAGGTTTATCTCAGCACACTGTTTTGAAGGTTTCAATCCATGGTTCTTCTCACTGCTTTGAGGCTGTAGCAATTTGGTAACCCAAGGTAGGACAAACTGCTTTAACCCCATTGCTACCAGTAAGTGAAAAAGAGAGAGAGGCCAGTGTCTCAATATCCCCTTCAATGGTTTGCTTCTACATGGGGAGGTGGCGTGGCCAGGGGGCTTCTTAGAAGAACGGGGACTTGAGGTGGGCTTTGGAAAATGAACGAGTCAGGCTGGTGAGATGACTCAGCAGGTGAAAGTGATTCTTTTCCTGCAAATCTGACTACCTGAGCTCAACCCCCAGAACCTATGTTAAAAAAAAAAAAGCCAGATGTGGGGCTGGAGAGATGGCTTACTGGATAAGAGCACTGGCTGTTCTTCCAGAGGACCCTGGTTCAATTTCCAGCACCCACATGGCAGCTCAAAATTGTAGTAACTCCAGTTCCAGGGGTTCTGACACCCTCACACAGACATACATGCAGGCAAACCATCAAGGCACATAAACTAAAAATAAATATGGGGGTGGGGATTTAGTTCAGGGGTAGAGCACTTGCCTAGCAAGCACCAGGCCCCAAGTTCAGTCCTCGGCTCTGGGAGGAGGAGGGAGGACAAAAGTCTGATGTGGCAGCACCCATCTGTAACCCCAGCATTCCTACCGTGAGATAGGAAACAGAGACAGGAGAATTGCCTGGAGTAGGGTGATCAGCAACAACAAGACAGCTCCTGCCTCAACAAGTAGGAGAAAGCTGACACCCCAAAATTGTCCTCTGTTCTGCACACACTTGCATATACATCATATATACACATAAACAATACCAATGAATGTTAAAAGAGAAAATAGAAAAGTATACAGACAAGTTAAAAACAAAAAAGCCTGAGTACAGAAGACCTCTGCTGGCTCTGCCAGCTGGAATGAACAGCTCCTATCTGGAAGCAGCACAGACAAATAGAGACAGCTAAAACACAACCACACAGAAGGCCTTGAATGCCACGGACATTCGGGGCTCCATCCTTTAGAAGCTCAGCTGCACTGAAGATTTCTGACTCGGGATGGCACCATTGTCTGTTAGTCCGGAATCCCGAAACTTCACCTGGGTGACAGCATCTGTGTCTCACCGCACAGTGTCACGACAGGATGGAGTTAACAGTCTCAGCAGCAAGGGCAAGCCTCTCCTACCTCCCAGCCTTTCCAAGTCTCTCCAGCACACCTGTCTAGTTGCCGTGTTTGAACAGACCCGCATCACCTCATCCTGACCCCCTACCCCACAGCATCCTGGGTGGCTGGCTGGGCTCTCTGATTGTCTCACCACCTCTCAGCTTGTAACCCTTATCACATCACAGCCAGCACATCTGCAATGACATGAAAATCACAAGAACAACCCTTGGGGTGAGCCCTGGGCTGGTGGCTGGCAGGGATGACAGCAGCCTACGTGTCCTAGATAGATTAGAGACCCTAAAGAAAAGCTTAGTTAGCCACATGTCTTCTGGGTGGGTGGCATTATATAGTAGAGGTCAGAAATAGAAACCAAAAAATGTTTTGTACTAACTCCATACAAAAACAATTATGTCGGTAACATAGATAGGCACAGCTGGGTCACCAGAGGGACTAATTATAAATCTCTATGCCTCTATTAACACAAAAAAAAATGAAGGAAAATGGGTAACCGCCCCAAATGTCATCCAAAGTAAGTCACTTGCTAAATTCAGGGGTTTTGCTTTCTTCTTCTTCTTCAATATTCCAGTCTTTACTTCCCCAGTAATTAACCAAAGCTAAACCTTCTGCATATGCGACGGTTTTGATTCTGAAATGAATACCAAGGCTTATTACGCACAGTAGAGATTCATATGGAAGCATTCCTGTCTACCCCAACCTGGCTTCTTGAAGAAAGGGTGGAATTTCTTGCCCTTGAGCATTAAGGGACTAACAGAAAACAGATAGAGTCCAGTAGCCAGCAGATGGAAAAGTCTATGCCAGTTACAATTAGTGGAAAGCAGAGAAAAACCTTACAATGTCCAAGAGCAGAAATAACTGATACTTCCCAGTGAAAGACGGGAGTAACTTCTAATGAGTGCCAGTGAACTTTATTCTGAAAAAATGTAGTTGATGAAATGAGAAACAGCCTATTCAGGTAGAGGTGAGGAAGAGCTCACTGCGGCAAGGGATGTGTGTGTCAGTGTCATGGTAGTGATCATTTCACTGTGCGTACATATGTCAAAACCATTGCATAGGACACCTATATTTCAAGCCGGAAAAAGGAAACACCAAAGAGGCACGTGTGTTGTTTGTGTATGGTGTATGATTGTGGGTAGCTGTGCCTGCCCACATGCATGTTGTGGAAGCCAGAGGTCAACTTGAGTGCCTTCCTCTACCACTCTCCATCTTCTTTCTTTAGACGCAGTCTCTCACTGAGCCTGGAGTTCACCATTTCAGCGAGACTAGCTAGCTGCTCAGCATGCCTCTGGGATTTGCTCTCTCCACCTCCTCAGTGGTGTGGCTACAGGCACAGGCCACCCCACCCCACTCAGCTTTTTTATGACTGCTGGGGATCTGAACTCAGGTCTTCCAGCTTGCTCAGCAATCACCTTACCCATTGACCCATCCCCCAAGATGCACACTAGTCTTTTGGGTTTGTTGTTGTTATTGTTGTTTTCTCTCGTATATTAAAAATACGGAATGCTTCCCAGATTTGAGTGTCCTCCTTGTGCAAGGACCATGCTAATCTTCTCTGTATGGGCTGCCAAAGTGGGCAAGCACGCTCGTGTTCTGACGACAGCACCTGGGGGACTGCAGCAGGCTCTGCAGTTCTGTTACTTACTGGGCTTTGAATCTGAGAACAACTATAGGAAGGCATACAGAGCCCGCAGCCCCTGACTCTTTCTAATTTCCCTATTAGCGTAGCTAAGGGCAGGTTGTGTGTGTATGCGGAGGGTGCGTGCGCGGGGGTGGGGGTAGGGAGCAGACTGACCAGTGCCTCTGGGGAAAGGTCAAAGGTTAATGGCACATTCAGCATCATTATTTTTCATTATTCCCCATTCAGAGCTGCTTTCTCCATCATTTTGAGGGAGGGCCCTGTAAGTGTTTTGATTTTTGTTTTTGTTTGTGTGTTTGTTTTCAGGACTACTCACCCACCCTGATTTCCTTCGCACCTTGTTCCCAGCATCCCCCAGTATAAAGCAGGGCAATAGGCCAGAGCAGCTCACAAAGAGGCCCACGAAGAGAAACACTGCAGAGGGCATGGTCAGGTCATACACTCTTGCAGCCCTATCTGTGCCCGAGCCCTGCTGGTCTCTAGGAGGCACACAGGTCTCTGAAGCGAACAGTGTGATGCCCAGTCATTGCCACTAAAAAAACCAGAGGCAAGTCATGGAACTCTGAGCCTCCTTGTCCTCATCTGGACAAGCAGGGGTTATTATCAAATAGTTTCTGGTTCTCGGAGTTGTGGGAAGATGAAATAGAATCCATGTAATCTGCAAAATAAAGTCTCCCTACACACAGGCTATTAAGATTATTTTAGCAACTCTTTTTATCTCTTCTTGACCACAAATGTATGGTCACTGTGTAAGATTTGAGATATAAGGAAAAGTTGGGCAGAAAGAGTCTTGAGTGATACTTCCTCAAGCTTGGCATGGCTGGCCATAAGGGGCACTGCTCCCTTCTCTGTGTGTAGAGACATGCACACACACACACACACACACACACACACACACACACACACACACACGCACACACATACACACACTCCTAGATCACCTCCTAGTCAGATGGCTGCCCTTCGCCTCCCATCAACTAATTACTCGGCCCAAACATCTTCTCCCTAATTTTCACAGCAGTCTTGGGAGATGCTCTGGTCCCTGGTTACAGACCTGGAAGCCAAGGCCTAGAAGTCACGTGACCAGAGCCTGGGCTCTGCGCTAGAACAGACTGCAAGTGGGGAACCAGTGCTTCTCTGGTTATCTTTTCTCCCACCACTCTGTTGGTTGGACGCTACCACGTCTCCTGTGATACCAGCTGCTCCAGCATCACCTCCTTGTCTCTCCATGCCCTGCCTAACACCAAAGACTCTAAGAGAAGGGAGCTGAGGGATGACAAGGATGTCACAGTCACCCACAGTATGCTCCTGGCTGTGCCTAAGCTTATCCACTCCCAGCAGGAGCATCAGGCCTGAGCAGTCACCTCCTCTCACTTTGTTTCATTGAAGATCTACCAGTCACTGCCTTCTCTCCAAGGTGGGCAGGTGCATTTCTGACATTCCCCTGCAGAGATAACACAGAGAGATTCAAACTTTGTCTCTAATGATTCTTGACCTTATTTTTTTTTGAAATCCAATTAGCTTTAAAATAAAACATGAAGTAAAACCTCTGCTCCACTATTCAACCAGAACAATGAATTCTCAAGCTGTGGGTTAGCCGACTTCATGTTTATTGAACTGCATCGATGATAAAAGTTCAGGCGCCCACCTCTGGCCCCAGGCCCCATTGTGGGCGGTTATTCACACACAATTGACTTCTAAGGCGTTCTCAGGGAACTCCCACCTGCTGAGAGCCAGTAATGATTCAAAGATAAGAAAGGTTTGCTTTCTCCAAGCCACTCCCCCAGCATCACAGGCAACGTGGGACACAGAGAGCTAAAGAAAATGACAGTGACAAGAATATTGGCTTTCCCACTTAATCCACACCAGTGTTTCAGACTCTGGTCTGGAGCCTGTTCCTAGACCACCCTGTATCATCTTTGCACAAGGACAGAGAACTGCAAAACCCTGTCTTTCAGAAAGGGAAATGGGTTCAGATTTAGTAAATGGCAAAGTTAGAATTAAAACCAGGAGTTGGTGTGAGCAAAGGCCCTCAGTGATGCAGCTGGTGTGTCCACTAAGGTCATGTTCCCAGCAGAGCAAGTTCTCAGCAGATGGCTGGTAGCTTGATACATTGATTTGTAATGTATTTGCTGCTCCTCAGACTCTGCAGAAGGGCTGAGGCCCACTTAGGGGACACACGAGGCTCTCTCTGAATGTCAAGACCCGGCCACGCATTTTCCTGACTGGGCTCTGGACTGTGGGGTACCCGGGATAGTAACTGTTGCCTTGTGTATGCTAGCAGGTTGTCTGAGCTCCTCTACCCCTCCTCTGCCTGTTTGGGGAAAGAGGTACAGCCACCTTAGGTGGTCCTCACAGTTCATCTGAAAATGAGACAAGTCTAAAGACTCAGACAGACCCAATAAAGACTGACCCCTGACCTCTGCAGAAGAAAGCTCTCTCTATAGCTAAAGAGACAGCGAGGATGTCCCAGTTCTGACCTCAGGCACCTGTCACCAGTCCCCAGATGCCATCTACTGGGGCTGTTTTATGGTTTCCCTGCCTGGTACAGAATTTTCTTCATACAATTTTCTTCCTAAAAGCCTTAGGTCTGGCAACGTTTGCCATTCAGGCTGGGTCCCGGCACTCCTGTGCTGCATAACGGAGTGGCAGCTCAGGCATGGCTTGGGGAAGAAACAAGGTGAACACTGGCTCTCCCACAGCAAGCTGGGAGAAGGCTGCAGGAAAGGATTAAGGAGCTGCAATCCTGACCTGGAGCAGCAAAGGCACGTAATGTCTGCTAATGTTACTGCACCTTAAACCAAGCTGTAAAACTGTAGCTTAAGGTTACACAGGCCAATCATAACACATGCAGTGTGAACACTAAGGTGTGCTTTTCCAACACACACTTCATTATGTGAAGACTCAGGCTCTGTGTCCATTATTTTGCTGGGGTTGTTTTAAAATAGCATCTTTAATGAGATCACCCCAAAAAGTATGAATTCCAGCTTATCCATCCCATTCTTTATTGAGCTTTTATTATACACCAAGCTCAGTACTAGATCTGCAAAGTGGGAACCTTTGTCCACTGCATGCTAAGGACACTGACTAGATCGCAGCACTGACTTCAGTGGGGGAATCACTATCCCTGTCAGCTGAAACCATCTGATAAAAAAAAAAAAAAAAAAAAAAAAAAAAAACACCTCACAAAGCCAAAGCCAGGAGAAGAGCCTTTGGATTGGATCACGTTTCCTGCTTGGGATGGGAAAACAATTCAACCTTCCCTGAGCCTCAAGGAAAGCACTGCTGACCTCACCTCTCCCGGGAAGCGGCGGCGGTTACTTTTAAAAACTGAGGGGAAAAGTACCTGAAGCCTGGAGGCTTCTTGCAAGCTTTAAGGAGAACTACCAGAACACTGTGAGGGAGGATAAGAAGGGGGGGGGGGCACATATTCCCACCCCCAACCCCAAATGAGCCAGCCCACAGGGAAGCAGTACCCACGTGCATTCTAAAGGACCACAACACAATGCTGGCCAGGGGTCCAGGAGGCAGACCGTGCTGACCCAACAGCCGCCTGCAGAATTCAGCTTTGCACCAAGGAGATGACCCGGGAGGTGCAACGGCTCAGAGACATAGGTGGAAGGGATGGGGAGATAAGTATCTCAGCTCTGCTCCCTTCAAACACACACACACACACACACACACACACACACACACACACACACACA
>CABHPQ010162561.1:39582-61194 GCA_902168405.1 Peromyscus aztecus
CACACACACACACACACACACACACACACACACACACACACACACACTGAAATCTACCTTCGAAACAAAAAGAGAAATACCAACTGTGGGATCGGGGATTTTCCACTTCAGTAACAATTCAGGCTGTCAGGGAAAAGAGCAAAGTGGAGCTTGCGAGTCTGCCGTGTGCCCTTACCAGCTTCATGGTGGAATTATTCTGTTCCCAGCGCCACAGCATCACGCTCATCTTACTTCAGGGTGAGGAGGGAGGGGAAAGAGGAAGGGAGAAGAAAAAAGGAGCCGCAGCACCTGCCGGCAAAGTCCCTGGTCTGGCTCAGGCGCCAGGTCGTCCACTCTTCTGCAGCCCCTTGGGGCATCCCTGGTAGGCCACGGAGATCACTTCGCCCAGCCCTGGGGGAACCCAAGGCGGGAACAGAAGCCCTGCGCCCACACTTCTGGAGTGCCGTGCTCCCTCCGCGCGATCCAATTAACTCCCTCTGTGCACCAGCGCGCAGACGCTGGGGCCCCTGGGGCTCCGCGTGGTGGAGGGGGGCCACCGGCCACTGTCGCAGGGCCTGGTGCAGGGGGAACCGGAGAGCAGCCAGCCCAGCGGGGAGGTCCTTAACTCCTGCGAAGAGGGCGAGGGTAGGCGGGACAGCCTTGGGCAGGAGGGCGGGCTGCGATCCCGAGAGGGGGCTGTGGTTTCCAGGACCATTCTGGTTCTTAACCAGGACACCAGCTTGTATTTCCCCCAACATGTGCTCAGCTCCATCTCACTTTCTGCATCAAACTCACCCAAATTGTCCCATAGTCGCCACTGGCACTCCGAGGCAGCTGGAATCTGGGTTGTGGTTGTATGATAGATGCAGGCATGCAGGGAGGTGCGTGCACGTGAGCACGCGCGTGCGCGCGAACACACACACACACACACACACACACACACACACACACACACACACACACACGGGTCCACACCCCTGGAGACATTTATTTCCTGCTATGTGAAGGATGGAGCTTGGATGTTTTCAAACACACCTGGCAGTTGCAGGAGAAAGGACATCCGTAGCCTGCCAGGGGAGTAGGGGACAGGCGAGGACACATTTCCACGCTTTGTTCCCTCCCCAGTGTCCTCCACCTGCTGCAGGCTGGGTTATGCTTTTCTTTCTCTGAAACTTTGCGGATTGGCACTCCTCCCCCAGATGACCCTGGTCACCCGGACCTCAAGCCTAGTGTCTGGTTTGGGCAGCAGTAGTAGTCGAGGAAAGCAATGTTGCCTCCCCAAACTGACAGAGTGGGGCTAAGATTCTTGGAACTAACCTATTATATGTTATTTCGTGTTATTATATGTTCTTTTCAGCAGCCAAAACTTCACAATGAGAGGAAGTGAGAAGACGGGTCCCAATCTTTTGAAGAATGATTTGTAAAACAGACCAAGCAAATGAAAATGTTTCCCTATAACTTCCATCCTTCAGGATTTGATTTTTCTCTCATTGTTAAAAATAAATAAGTAAAATTTTAATTAAATTAATGTAATTAATATAATTAGTTAATTAATTAATTTAATTTAAATTTAATTTCTTTGGCTTATCTACCTGCTCTTCCACCCTCCGTCCCTGACTTCCCATGCTCCAGCGACTACATATCAAGGGCCTTCCCATCTCGCATCTGACAGTTCCTTCCCTTGGAACACTGTTCCCCTAAACTCACCTGTGGTCTCGTCTCTAGGCTCACCAAGGACTTTTTTTTTGAATCTGTAAATGCAGCGTCTTTCTCCCCCGCCCCCACACTCCTCTCTTCTGCCAGTGGCCTCGCCTCACTGTTGGGCTCACCGCTCACTCTGTTAACTTGTATTTTTCTACCTCGGCCCACTAGACAGGTTGCAGCCATAACTATTGTGTCCCCCTCCAGGGTCTGCCTACCCCTAGCACTTGCCATGGTATGTGCCCTAGAGTGTAAGTTACCAGGTCTCTGTGGCTCAAGGGTAGGGGTACAGCCTAGAGGGTTCAGCACACCACACACATATTTAGAAATGCATGTTTTGCATTAAAATAGACATATAGTCAGAAGCCAAATCTTAAAATATCTTTATTTTCCAGAACTAAAGCTTGACAAAAATCTTATTGGCCAAGACAGCAAAGCAGAGGCTGTCTATTGCTGTTTTATATTTTATCTAGGGGCCCATGGTCTGGGGAGGAAGACTAGAAGTCAGAGGGTCTGTGTAGATGCTACCAGCCCAGGGGCCCATGCATTCACCAGGGAAGCTGCTGTGGGCTCATCACACTTCCCCAGGAGAGCTGCAACACTAACAGAGACAGTCCTCCAGGAAGTCGCTGCAGAGTCCCAAATGCAGGCTTTGCTGGTCAGAAGCAGAAAAATTGTTCATGATGCAAGAAGGAAGGAGAACAGCGGAGACACTAAACGCACTTGCCCGGATTTCTACACGGGGACTAACGTGGGGACTTGTCCTTCCGTGCTCATACGCACTGGATAGATGTGCTGGCTCTTGAGCCTCTCTGGTGTAGTGCGTTCCCAGCCTTGGGTGGGGTACTGAGAAGTAGGAAAATTGCCTGTCTGGTGTGTGACTGGGAGGAAAGCAAGCAGACACACTGGACGACTGGGCCACAAGGAAGAAGGTGTGCCCAGCCTGCAGAGAAGCGCTCCCAAGTGACAGACTTTACCTAGGGAAACGAGAGGCATCTGGGGACACCCACACCAGGAGGTACAGGGACCAAGTGGCATGGCAGGGGTGGAGCAGCCACAATGAAGACCACTGGATGGCAGAAGTTAGGGTCATCACTTGGCTGAGGCCAATGAGGTCCCTGCAAAGGAGGGATGTCACCTTTCTTTAACCCATAAACTAAGAGCACTGTGTCCAAATTCCTGTTTGGGGAAGACCTTTGTAGTAATGGGACACGTTTGAAATGGTAGAAGCTGCAGAGAGGGAGAGGACAGCTGAAATGAGGGGACAAGGCATGAGTACCTAAATGGAAGACGTGTGCGGCCAAGACCAGCTGCTTGCTGTGTGCCACGGGTGGCTCCTGAGGATGACAGCTGTGAGTTTACCCCAGCAGGTGTCAAGTCTCTGCAGATTTGCAGACACACCTTGCCTTGGGGAGTGATTCAACATCCACCAAGCTAGCTGCCTCTCACTTCCGTAGTCTCCAGCCATGGCCTTTGATGTAAACTGGAAGAGATTAGCCTGTTTGGACGACATGGGACAGTGCTCTACTTCCTCCCAGCTGGTGGCTTCTTTTCCAGTCCTGGCCTCCTGACCCATCCCCTGGGCCTGTCAACTCAGTGCTGACCCTTACAAGCTGTGACACTCCCCGCCCCCAGCTTGGCCTATCTCCTGTTTGGCCTCTCCTGAACTCTCGTGATGACAGTGCAGAGTCTGGTTACTGTGCACTCCTGCAGGCTCAGAGCCTGGGTCTACTTTTTCTGTGCTGTGTTCTAGACCTTTCCATCCGATATCACTCAATGCTCACTGATTCCCTCCTGTTCACTCTGAATTTGCTCATCTACCCAGCTCTTCTAGTGATTAACTCTGGAGTAAGTCAGGGTTGGGGGCTCTTGATCCTCGAGGCAGGGAAGAGGGACAAGGAAGGCCGGGAGTGAAACATTTGGTGGCCTGGCACCCCAGAAGATACCACTGCTCCCTCCTTAGGAGAGAGGCCCATCCCTGGAGCTGCTTGCCTCTCTTCCACCCTAAAGTGATACACCTTCGTTCTAGCGCCTCCATTCTGTGCCTGATAAACTAATTTGTGTCCAGCTGTCAATAGCTTAATGTGTTTCCCAGAGGCATGCTTCAGTTTAACAGGGGTCTCCCACTCCTTCAGCCAGAGCAGTGACTAATGGGGAACAGAGCAGACAGGGTAGGTAGGGGGTGGCTTGGGGAGCCTCTTCAGGTTGTTACAAATGCATGTGTGGTCACTCCTGAAGCTGGCTGGGGGATGCCATCTTTTCCATGGTCTAGAATGACTTCAGAAGAAACAGAATTGATGAGCTCATCCAAGAAGGAGGAGGAAATAAGCCTGGTGGCATGATGCGAGGAGATTGTCTCCCATCCCAGGGTGGCTCGACTTGAACAGGAAAAACCCAGAAATGCTATGTATGCACCCTCTGCCAGTGGACATCCTGGACATCTGTGGCTGCCGAGTGAGACACAGAGACTCAACACAGCAATGCTAAGAAGGATTTTGTAGACTGAGGTTCACAGAGGGAGTGACTGACTCTCCTCCCTCAGCTTGTAAACTCCTTAAAACTGAGTGTGAACCGGGTGGTGGTGGCATATGCCTTTAATCCCAGCTCTCAGGAGACAGAGGCAGGTGAATCTCTGTGAGTTTGAGGCCAGCCTGATCTATAGAACAAGTACCAGGACAGTCAGGGTTACATGGGGGAAACCCTGTCTCAAAAAGCCATTAAAACAAAACAAAAAACGAGTGTAATGCAGGACTGCCTGTCCAGTATCCTACCTCTACGTGACTACCATATTACACAGTCAGGAAAGGACATGCCCTCCCAGAGACAATGAGGGTAACTTGTGTGCAGGTATTTCCACAAGTGGATTAAAGAGTCAGCCAGCCTTCCCACGTGGAGAAGGGTCAAGATCTTGGAATGAAAGAGAAGGGAGCTGAGTGTGGTGGCTCACACATGTAATCCCAACACTTGAAAGGCTGATGCAGGACAATTGCCAAAGAGTTAGAAGCTAGCCTGGGATACATGGTAGCTTCCACCCCAGCCTGAGCTACAGAGTGATACCGTATATCCAAGGAAGAAAATGTATAAGAACGAAAATAGAAGCGTTATGGAAGTATGCAGCCTGACAGCTTTCAGAACCAGAGTCATCCTGAAGGAAAGTTCGGATTCTCCCTGAAGGAGGACGCTTATCTGCAGCCTGGGGACAAGGAGGGCCAAGAGCTTTCTCGCCCTCCACCAGCCTTTGAGGGACATGTGTCCCATTTCAAAAGGTCAGTCTGAAGACATGGGGATTGCTGAGGCTGTAGGACAGGCGGGGTTTGAGAGCAACTTTCAAGGCTTTCAGGAGAGCAGACAGATGGTTGACTGGCCCACAAATAAATGACACCTCCCTATAAATAAACTGTGCCAGCAAGGAACTCTCCTGCCTCAGCTCTCCGCCCGTCTCTTGAGATGAAGTTAATATCAAAGCTTCTCTCCAGCACACACGTTAAATGCCACCACCTAGCATGTTCCTCAACAGAGCTGGTGGTGTCACTTCCTGCTCGCCACCCAACCCAGACCCTCTTTTTCTGCCAGCAGTGGAAAGTTAGGCAGTGACAGGGAGATTGGAGGTGGCCAATGTTTCCCACACTCTTCTGATGCCCCTGGATTGCTTTCTCTTCCAAAGTAGCCTGCGTGTTCTCGTGTGTCCATGTAACTGTTTGGACTTTCCCTCAGCCTGAGTGAGCATGTCCCTTCCTGCCAGTCACCGCCCTGCCTAGCGGTATAGTGATGACCTTTCAGACCCAGAGCAAAGTTAACTGTGTTGGTGAAGTTCTTCAGGTCCTTCTCCCCATCGGAACTATCCATCTGTCCTATGCCATCCTCAATACTTCCTTTGTCCTTCCATGGTCTGTGCAGTAGTTGTCTTGTGGACAGGGCAGGTATCCTTCATTGTTGTTCCTGGGATGAACACCAATGCTGACCCCATCACCTCTGGGTGATATGTTGCCTAGCAACAAGTTCTCTATCTTATCCAAGTGCACACATGAGTACCTAGCTTGCCCTTGGCACAGTTAAACAGGACTAATGAGTCCAAAATGGTAAGCCTGAAGGAAGTTTAAAGATCACCCCATTCATTTCCTGATTTTTCTGGAGGAACCTAGTCCCCTGTACAGAAATCCTTCTATGGTATCATAAGAAAGGTACTGGAGATAAACTCAAGTGAATCCGGAGGCTGGAAGTGCCGGACAAGATGGCATCCTGGGTGGCCTAGCAAGATACTTCAAGTCCCCCGCATCCTCACGAGTGTGCTGTGTGTGCACCCAGAACCCAGGCATTCTTTTCCTTTCACTGTGGCTGTAGGCAAGGCTGGAGGGTAAGCACTGTGTCTTCTGTCTCTATAGATTTCAGAGCAGTGCTGCCCACAGAAGAGTCTGGGGTTGGAGGGACAGGGACAGAGACTGTAGCTCCAGGTTAGGTAGCTTGTTTTGGCTTATTTGAGGCCAACAAGTCTTCCCAGAGCAGGCAGCATGCTTCCCAGCCAATCTGGGAGTTACCAGGTACCCCTGGTATTTATTTGCTCAATTCAACACCTCAGGCCTCAAGGCTCCCTCACTACCCTCCTCCCCCATTACCTCAAGGAGGCAGATAAGACTTGAAGTTGTGCAATCTCTGGGTGACCTCTGACCCCTCCTTTGAAGGGCCTCTGTGTGGCCAGGCCTCCATCCCCCATTGGCCAGGAGTGAAACTCCTACCTCGGACCTAGCCAAGTGTCAGGGTGAGGACCTTTGGGAAGTGGCTTAAGGACTTGGTTTAGCTTTCTCTGCCCACTTAAGTGGGCCAGAGGCTCATGGAAGGTCAAAGGAGGCTGCTTAAAGGAAAGGCAAAGATTGACATGGCAGTGTGGGCTCAGAAGCCTGGGCAGCTCTAACTGAAGCATGCCAGACTGCCAATTTACAACTGCCATTAGCCCAAGCTTGGTTTGTATTGGATGATTCAGATGGAAAGTAGGTGTCCAGGAGTCCCCTGGGGCATGCTGGGTTCCTGGGTTCTGGTTCTGTGGCTGTGGTTTATTGGAGGAGAGGAGGGGAACAGGAGTAGTTGTTGATTTGGTACTCACTGTAGGATCTACCCTTTCATTCTTGGTCAGTTCTGGTCCCTAAGGACTAGGGTGGGAGGTTTAAGAAACAGCATCTCTCCCAGAGGGCTGTGTGTGGTCAACACTTCCTGGGAACCGTTGGGGGACAAGCCCAGCCCAGCCCTGCAAGCCTTGGCTGCAGGGAACACAGTAAGTTCTCACCCAAAAGGCTTGTGACTGATCAATGAGGTGAACACAGTGGAAAGGAATTAGAAACTGATGCCTGGTGGAGGTGTGGGAGACCTCCCCTAGGATACAGCAGTTGATAAACTAACTACATTTTTTTCCCATCACCCTTTCCTTCCAGGAGTAGATATACAACCATATGCATGTACACCTACCTGTGCACTCACACATACGTACACACACACACACATGCATGCATGTACAGCAGT
The DNA here is from genome assembly GCA_902168405.1 of Peromyscus aztecus. Lineage (NCBI taxonomy): Eukaryota > Metazoa > Chordata > Mammalia > Rodentia > Cricetidae > Peromyscus > Peromyscus aztecus. The sequence continues at coordinate 46,774 of CABHPQ010162561.1, forward strand.
GCACATAACCTGCTCTTGGGGTTTCTTCCTCCCCCAGTGCAGGAGTGGTGCCCTTCACAGGGACAGGTGGAGCTGGCACTCGGGACTGGGCCTCAGGATGCAAGCTGAGGGTAAACAGGAAGAAAGAGACACAGTCCCAGACAGCATGTGCAAAATCACTTTCTATTTGAAAGTCCACAAATGACCACCCTGGAAATCCCAGACAGAGGCTATTGTTTAGTGAAGGAGACCTCTCAGTGCAGCTGCTGTCTGCCTCTGGCTTCCACACTGGCCGGTGAAGAGGGGCTGGTCATTGTCACTGCTGCTGGGTTGGCGTGGGGCCTTTCTGGGCAGTCCTTAGTTCCCACATCAGAGCTAGGGAAGAGCTCCCCAGAGTGAACCCAGCCTTCTCTGCAGCTCAGGCCTCCCAACAGCTTCCTCCTAGTCACGTTCCAGTGAACATGAACACCAAGAACTCACCACAACTTGGTTTTATGTTTGCCAAAGCCCTGTCAGGTCCAGTTACCCAGGCAACTATTCTTTATTTTTTTTTAATGGTTTTATGTGTGCATGATATGTGTGTATGTGTATGTGTGCAGGCAGGGATGCATGTGTCTCAGTAGCACATGGAGGTCAGAGGGTCACCCTGGATGTTGGTTGGAGGCCTTCTGCCTTGGTTTAGATAAGGTCTTTTGTTCGTTGCTGGGTTTGCCAGGCTACCTAGCCTGTGAACCTCTGGGAAATTCCCCTGTCCCCCCTAACATCTTGCCACAGGAATGCTGAGTACAGACACACAAAATTGAGAGTGAGAAATTACATTTTACGGGTTCAGTGTGGTGGTGCATGCCTTTAATCCTCGCACTTAGGAGCAAGTTCTAAGCTAGCCAGGGCTACATAGTCAGACTGCATCTCGAGGGAAAATATTTACCCGGGAAAAGCAGCTGCCAAAAGTTGGACAAGGGCCAGCAAGATGGCTCAGAGAGTAAATACACTTGCTGCCATGGAAACAGTAAATCAATAAATTAATTTATTAATTAAAAGAAAATAACTTGAGGGCTGGAGAGATGGCCTGGTGGTTAGGAGCACTTGCTGCTTGCTCTTCCAGAGGACCTGAGTTCAGAACTCAGCACACACATAGTGGCTCACAGCCACCTGTAACTCTAGTTTCAGAGGATTTGATGCTGTCTCCCATCCTGTGTAGGCACCAGGCACACATGTGATCCACTTCTACACATAAAATGAAAATAAATAAATCTTAAAAACAATAACTTGAGTAGCTTTCTCAGAGTCACACAGCTACAAAGAGAGCCCCTTGGATTACTGTTGCATCCAGCTGCAGGACCTTTTTCTTAGCTCCCAAAGTTCCAACTCTCCTCAGCACACACCACCGTCACCATATGGACGGGATCAATATATAAACAACACAAATGTGGTCAGCTGCAGGGTAAGTAAGAACTGTCGCCCTGTCTGGTGGCTTTGCTGTTATTGCCTTTAATGATTGACACCAACAGTGAAATTCCATCAGAGGGCCCAGGTTCTTCCTCAGGCTTGGCAATGCCCACCTGTCCTAAGCTTGTGACCTGGGGCAAGGTCCCTAGCCTCTCTGTGGCTCAGTTTCCTCTGTCAAGGAAGTAGATTCATTTTATTTATTTATTTATTTATTTATTTATTTATTTATTTATTTATTTAGGTTTTGAGACAGGGTTTCTCTGTGTAGCCCTGGCTGTCCTGAAACTCACTCTGTAGACCAGGCTGGCCTCTGACTCACAGAGATCCATCTGCCTATGCCACCTGAGTGCTGGAACTAAAGGTGTGCATCACCACCACCCAGCTAAGCAGGGTCATTCTTACCTCTCAGGTTGTTCTAAAAATTAGGGAGAGCCCAAATGCCAAGAGTCTCAGAAATCATGAACTCCTAACACTGGTTCCTCAAAGGTGGTTGAGGGGAAAGCTTAGCCTGTTCAACAACTTACTGTGTCTTAACTGTGCAGGAAGCCAGGGAGTCTTTACCTGGGAGTGAATGTTCTAGGGCTCCATGGAAGAAATGGGGAGTGGGGTTCAGTAGCCATCTTATTCATGGAGATGCATTCCTATCGCCCTGCCCCCCAGGAAATGCCTGAAACGATAGATAGCACCAGATCCCATACATGCTACGTTTTCCCTATAACATACATTGATGATAGTTAAAGTTATAATTTGGCATAGCAAAAAATAAACAACAATGGCTAATAATAGGGGGGAAGGATTCTGATACCCTTAAGTAAAAGTCCTTTTATTTGGATGTGCATCATTTTTCTATCTGAAAATGTATAATTCTCCGTGAAATATTTTCAGATCATAGTTGATCATACTGTAACTGATTTGTTTTTTCACATGGGGTCTTGCAATGGAGCCCTGGCTGACCTGGTAACTTGCTAGGTAAGTGCTGGCAATTCTGCTGCCTCAGCTTCATGAATGCTGGAACTACAAACATGCACCACTGGACCCAGAGGATGGTGGGCAACTGAAACTGCAGAAGGTAGGTGTGCGGGTAAGGTAGGACTGACTACCGTGACCTCAGGACTCTTGGAGTAGAGAGAGTTTTAAGGTACCACTCTAGAAAACTCACTTCAGGACATGTTCCCCACAGGGACAGAACCTGGCACATGTTTGCCCAGAGAGCTTCCCACTTCAGAGCAGCCATCAGACGCCATCTGCAGTCACCTCCATTTGGAGTGCAACAGACATCTGCCTGCACTTCTGCTATTATGGCTGTGAATCCAGGGACCACAGGAAGCAAGTGGGGAAAGAGGCCATAGAACTCCACCAGAACCATGACAACAGACCTTTGGTGACCCCCTTCCCACCATCCTTGTGTCCTACACACAATCTAGTTTGTATCTGCAGGCTCCTACAGAGTCACACCAAAAGCCAGTCACTCAGAATGTGTGGCCAACACTGGCTGACACAAAGCCAGTGTTTGAAGGATGGCTCTCCAGATGACTACTGCTGCCCTCCCTTCTCACAAGGGTCAGGTTTGGGGTGAACAATAGACAGTTCTCACACACAGGCACAAGTTCCTGGAGAGAGTGGGTCTCTCAACACAGACTCCACATCCTATGTAGTATGGTCTGGGGTGTCCAAACTTCTCCACATCTCATCCTGACAGTAAGAATGGCTAGAATGTTTCTGTGTGTTCTTAGTGGTCTAAGATCTTTCTATAAATCATGATCCTCAATCCCATAATGGCCCTTTAAATTCGGTACCCTTAGCTTTTGACTGCACCAGCATTGCAAGTGTGGCAGTGTTAAGCAAACTGCCAGTCTGCACATAGCTCATAAACACAGCCAGAGTTCCAATGCAGCTTTGTGTGCCTGGAGCCTGGAGCCTAGTGTGAGGAGCCTATTCTGCACATTGTCCTTGAAGTTCTTTCTTCCACCCTGTGGAGGCCACACAGAGCTAGCCTGCCTCAGGACAGCCAGGGACACTACAGGTCTACCCGAGCAAAGGTCCTCAAAATGGGACTTCAAACCATAGCATCAACGCCAGCCTTCTATCACAAATGCAAATTCCTAGACACCATTCTATACCTACTGAATGAGAAACCTGGTGGGTCTTAGCAATTTGTTTTAACAAGCCAAGCAGTCAGTTTTAGCACCTGCTAAAGAGCCATTGTTCCTGGAGCTAGAGAGATGGCTCAGAGGTTAAGAGAATGTGATGCTTTTGCAGAGAACCTGAGTTTGGTCCCCAGCATCCACACGAGATAGTTCAAAACTTCAAAACTACCTGTAACATACACACTCTCTCTCTCTTATACACACTGTGTCTAAGGCAGGCACTTCAGGGCAGGGCCATTGAGGGGAAACACAACCAGTATAGAAGGAGCCACCTGCCTCTTCATCTACCAGTGTCCCAGGTAACCAGCAAGGCAGAAGTTGCTAAGATCAGGGAAGGAGCTAGCAGTTATTCCAGGAGGGAAGAATAACCATGAGGCCTGATAGTCTCAGAGTTAGAAAAGCTAAGGCTGGTCACTCCAGATGAGGGCCAAGACAGAACAAGCAGGAGGACCTGAGGTCCAGCATGGGAATTGTGGGGCGAAGTTCCACAGTCCATGCCTGGCCTTGAACATGCATTGCACTGTTCCTACCATCGTCCAGTGCAATACCTCATTTTCCTGCCCCTCACAAAACCATGCCAGCTCAGAGCACAATGAACATGCAAGAGCTCTGAGCTTCCCTCCCCGGTTGGGCCCTTGCTTCAGCAAAGACCCTGCTAGAAGGCCTACTTGCTATCCCCCCACCTGCACCCCACACCTGCTGCCCTTCTGGATGCATTTCCATCTAGTCCCTGTTATTCCTTCCTCTAGCCCCTGGTGGCCCCACAGAATTGGACTGCATGGGGACAGCTCTCAGATGCTTAAGGACAGTGGCCATGCTTCCTGGGTCTTCTCTTGTCAGAATAAAAGCCATGCTTTCCCCCAATAATTCCTCTTTACCTCTTCCTGCTTTTTTTGCCATCTCAATCCACCTCTGAGATGGCTCCCGAAGCTTCTATGAGCCAGTGCCCAGGAGCACTCATCTGCCACTTTCTGTTGGCCAAGCTCACCAAATCCACTTAATTCAAGCAGAGCAAACAGCATGGAGTTTAAGGAGGGGAAGAGCCCTTTCCTGCAGAACAGCCAGGGAAAGAAAGCTATGTCTCTTGTGTTCTCATCCCTTCGTCCTTAGAGGCAGAACCTAGGAAACACAGCCTGCTCTTCAGGTGCCTCTCTGCTTCTGTTTTCTCAAGGAAATACTTTCCAGACTCACCTCACATGCCTTGAGAGAGGCCTGAGCTTGATGGGGAAGTTCAAGCCACGCAGGCCTGCCCTCTGTGATGTGGGGGGAACCCACTTCCTAGCATCTCCTCAGTTCCCAGAACTGGGGATGGGTGGGGTATGTGTCACTTTCAGTTGGATCCCTTAGCTTGAAAATGGTAAACATCAGTCAGGCTCTCTGCAATTGTCTGGGACCAAGTCTATCTACAGGGAAGTATAGAAATGAGTCTGTTTTCCCCCTTTCCCCAGACAGATGGGCTATTATCTTCCAGAGGAAGCCCAGGGGCTGGGCTGACAGCCTGTATATCTGGGACAGAGGCCCTGAAGTGCTGTAGGGCATGGGGAAGTCCTTCAGCAAGGCTGCGGCCTGCAGCTTCACTTGCACATGAGGCTTCTACAATGCCTCTCTTGAGGCTGCAGAGGAGCACAGAAGCACACACGTGAGAAGGGAGGCAGGGTCTGGCATGTATGTGGGTGTCTACTGTTGCTACTGGCAGCTCTGCTTTATACAACTGGATGAGGGATCAAGCCATACGTCGCTGAAGAGTTCTGGGCCTTGCAAGGACATTAACCTCTCATTTGATTCTAGTAAGTCAAGAAGATGATGGTGATGTCAGGTCTCCCATGAAACTGTGAACGTGAAAACTTCAAAGCTTGGGAAGACCAACTAAGTGACCCTGAGTCACAGAGAAGAGCTGAGGTTAGATGCATGACCATGAACTGCCTGTCTTGAGCTCTTGGGCTCTTGTCCTACTTCCTCTCATATCATGTAGCTGTCTATCTAGATGCATGCTCTAGGACCCTAAATCTACACAGTCGACAGCTTTCCTGAACCCAGAGTCAGACATGTTCTTAGCCTGAGTGCCTGCCAAGGAAGGGGTGTCTACTTTTGCATGACCTGACCTAGTTCTGCTGCGAAGGTTGGTCCAACTCCATGCCTAGGGCAATGAGTCAGTATAGACTCTGACTTACTGCCTGATCCTTTGTGTCCTGATGGTTCAGTCAAGGTTCCTCCTCTGACCAAGTGCAAGAACTGCAGCAAGTCGGGTACCAAGTATTCCTGGGGTATACAACCATCTTCTTCAAGCACCCTTGCAATTTCTGTAGGAAAGCCTGGTCTAAGCCCATTTCTCCCAGGATTTCTAAACCACAGGAAGGCAGGGTAGGAAGAGGGTATACTTGCCTGCTCCAGATGCATCCCTCAAGAGGCCTCTAAAAGGAGTTCCCCAGGATTCATGCCTGGAGTTAGAGGCACCATGCTTCCTGAAGCAGCTTCTAGAATGATCAGTTTTTTCCAACTGACCCACCAAGGCCTGAGAAGCACCATCCTTCTAGCCTTCCAGCTTAGCTTTGCAGCTGGTTGGCTATGCAATTCTGGAAACACTGCTGTTTATCTCAACCCTCCTCTGGCTCCAGAAACAGCATGCTGCGTCTTCCAGAGATACTGGAACTGGCTTCCTGAAGCACTTATCAGCTTAGATGTTCCAATGACATCTGCTTTCTCAGAGCTGGACACTTCAAAGCTTGTTCCCTGGAGCCCTCTCTCCCAGTGCACTATGCACACATGGACAAATCCTTAGGCTGGACAGCAGTCAAGCAGAGCTCTGACCATCTGCAGGCATTGCCCATGCAGAGTCTTCCTCACTTAGGCAGAGCCCACAGTGCTGAAGGAGGCCTTTAGTAAAGAGGCACCGTGGGGGCTGAAATCAACCTGCTGCCTGGCAGGATCCTGCTAACTGAATTTGCATAGGCAACAAGCATCTCTTCAATGACCATTGACTGTCAGGGACTGTTCTGGGTGCTGGGGAGGGATGGTAACAGCAGAGGCAAAGGAAGCACCTGTCCTCTATAAGCTGAAGTGCCAGGGCTGCTAATGGCAGAGCGACAGGCAGGCGAAGGCATGGGAATCCCGAGGACAAGCTAGCCAGCTAGGGCTAGCATGCCAGAGTGAGTGGAAGCATACTCAAGCAGGGTTGCTGGAGGAGGGTGCCTGCAAAGCAGAGACTTGAACACAGCAGCAAGAAAGCCACAAGGAGACCTGGGGAAAGAAGGGTCTGGGCAGTAGTCCGTGGGTTCTAAAAAGAAGGGGTCGAAGTGCCCAATGGCAGAAGGCAGGGTAAGCCAGGCAGAGGGCTAAAGAGAGAGGAGGGGGCTATCTTTCAGGAGCAAGGTTCAGCCAAGCGGCCTGGGCCAGATCTAGTCCTCACAATGTGGTTTTGTTAATCCATCGGTTAAGAACCATTTTCACAGTTTTGAAAGCTTGGGAGGAGGAAGAGATAGAGGTGGAGAAGATGGAGGTGACCATATGCCAGACTCCTGCTGAGCCCACAGAACCTAGCATGCTTACTATGTGGCCTTTGACCAAGGAAGCACGCTTATCAACCTACGATAGATATTGTAGAGCCGACAGGAAGTTACTGGAGGGCTCTGAGTCAGATGGTAGCCTATCCCAACATGCACCTGTCAACACTCTGGCTCCACCATGGAGAAAGTGTTACTAGGGTCCTGAGTGGGTGACAGCAGGGAGGGACACCCCTGAGGGGCAGTTAGTGCAGTCTGGAGTGATGACATCAGGTGAGGGAGGCAGAGATGATGTTCGGACATATTAGCAGCTGACCAGGGCTGTGGGAAGGGAGTGGGGCACTTCGACCCGAATGGCCAGGCACACACCAGTCACACGCCAGGCACACACCAGGCACACACCAGGCACACCAGGCACAGGTTGGTGTGTTTGCTGAGATGCAGGAAACTAAGGGAGAAGCAGTTTGTGGTTAGGTTTTGGGGATCAGAAGATGTGCTTTGGTGGTGGTTAGTCAGTTTGAGATTGTACATGAAAGCAGAGACACTTAGACACACACACAGTGTGCACACACGAAATAGAACAAAGAGGCCTTCGGCATTGCCTGAGAAGAAGGGGAGGGGATGTGTTGAAGGCTGACTCTTACACAGGAAGCATTTAATCTTGATTGGCTAACTTAGCTACAAGGACAAAGCTTTCCACTTGTCCCCCATTTCATTAATAAGGAAAACAGATCTTACAGGTTGAGCAGTTTTCTCAAAGTTGGACAGCGCTGGATCTGGGAGGCAAAGCCAGGTGGTCAGCATTCTGCACTCCACATTTGGCCTGCATCATACATGTCTACTTGAAACGTGCCCTCCAGACAAACTGGGTTCTCCCATCTCCCGGAAGGATTGCTACGACCCAGAGAGAGTAAAAATGTACTTGTTTCTTACCTCTGAATTTAATAAAGTCAAATAAACAAATATCTATCATAATAATTTTCCCTATCACAAAATAAATGCAAGAATAAACTTATTAAAATGACAAGTAGAAAGGAAGAGAAAGTGACTATGTTCCCTGTCCTTAAATATTGTCATAATGGACCACTGTGGGGCTGTTCCAAGGCTACATTTACCTGCTGTACAGACAACAGTGATAGGTTTCTGAGGTTCAGAACTATGGGTCTAGAAACTAAAGATGCACCAGCAAACCATGGCCTCTGTGGCCGGGGACCAGTTAATAATTAAAGAGGTGGCATTTGTTAAAACAGCATGCAAGAATCATGTGCTTAGGACTGTAATCCATCTCCTCGACACACGACCATGTCTGACTCTTCCTACAGTGAACAAGCTGAGCTGCCTCGCTCCAGAGTCATGGAATTAACCCACATGAGGTGGACACCCGAAGAGAGCTCCAACTCAGTGGATTTGATACCTAGAGGATAATTAAAGGCCACCAGAAGGCAAAAAGAATGTGTGTGTGTGTGTGTGTGTATGTCTGTGTGTCTGTATGTGTGTCTGTGTTTGTGTGTGTGTGTGGTATGTGTGTATATCTGTGTGGGTGTCTGTGTCTGTATGTGTGTCTGTGTATGTTTGTGTGTGTGTGTTGTATGTGTGTGTATATCTGTATGTGTGTGTGTGTCTGTGTCTATATGTGTGTTTGTGTGTGTTTGTTTGTTTGTGTATGTGGTATGTGTGTGTATACCTGTATGTGTGTGTGTGTCTGTGTCTGTATGTGTGTCTGTGCGTGTTTGTTTGTGTGTGTGGTGTGTGTGTATATCTGTGTGTGTGTGTGTGTCTGTGTCTATATGTGTGTCTGTGTCTGTATGTGTGTGTGTGTGTGTGGTATGAGTGTGTCTATTTGTGCGTGCATGTCTGTGTATGTCTGTGTCTGTGTCTGTATGTGTGTCTCTGTGTGTGTTTTTGTGTGTGGTGTGTGTGTATATCTGTGTGTGTGTGTCTGTGTGTGTATGTGTGTGTGTGTGTGGTATGAGTGTGTATATTTGTGCGTGTGTGTCTGTGTATGTCTGTGTGTCTGTGTCTGTATGTGTGTCTCTGTGTGTGTCTGTGTGTGAGCATCTGTGCACACATGCCATGGCAGACATGTGACGGCTAGAAGACAGCTCTGTAGGATCAGCTCTTTTCATCCAACCTCACATGCCGTGTGGTGACTTAAATGAGAACTGTCCCTGTCGTCTCAGGCACTTGAGCACTTAGTCCCCAGCTGGAGGTCCTGCTGGGGAGGTTTGGGAGGCATGGCCTTCTTGAAGGAAGTGTGTCACTGGGGACCGGCTTTGAGAGTGCACATCCTTGCCCTCCTTCCAGTTCAGGCTTTCTACTTTGTGCTTGCCATTAAAGATGAGTGCTCAGCTTCCTGCACCTGCCACGCTGCCATGCCTGCCGTGCCGCCATGCTGCCGTGCCGCCATGCTGCTGTGCCTCCACCCTACCATGATGTACTCTCATCCTTCTAGTACCATAAGCCAGGATAAGCTCTCTCTTCGTTAAGTTGCCTTCGGTCACTTGTTTTATCATGGCAACAGAAAAGTGACTGGTACACACGGGCTCCAGAGACTGAACTCAGGCTTGCAGCAAGCACCTTTACCCGCTGAGCTATCTCTAGATCAACATTTCTTATGAGTCAAATATATGGCTAGGAGGATGGCTCAGCGGTTCAGAGTGCTTACTACAGAAGCTTGAGGACCTGAGTTTGAATCCCCAAGACCTACATACAAAGCTGGGCACAGTATGTACTTACTGGTAATCTCTGTGCTGTGGGGAGTAGAGACAGGAGGTGAGCGACCCTGTCTTAAAGGAATAAGGCAGTGGTGATAGGATAAGACATCTGATGCTCTGATGCTCTCCCTTGACCTCTACATGTTCACACATGCATGCATACATCACTCTCTTTCTCTCTCTGTCTCTCACACACACCCCACAAAGGATAGATAGATAGATAGATAGAAAGATAGATAGATAGATAGATAGATAGATAGATAGATAGATAGATAGATAGTTGATAGTTGGTAGGTAGATAAATAGATCGATAGTAGATAAAATAAAACAAAACTAAAGAAAACAGGTAAATTGAGATGAAGGCTAAGGAGAAAAAGAGAGAATAAAGCAAGCCAGTCAGGAGCAATTCAACTGTTCTGGTAGACTGTGAACATTCACTGAGCAGACCCTCACAGGACTGTTAGTAAGCTCAGAGGCTGAGAGATGGAGCTTGTGTTGCATGCCCTGGAGTGGATGGTATAGGTGGATGCAGAGTGTGGGAGGCACTCAGAGTGCCCCGATGCCATCCGGCAGACTCTGCCTCATTTCACTTGACCTATTTGCTCACCTGTACCAATACTCTTGTTCTGAAGGTGGAGAGCTTGTGGGGTATCTGATTCCAGCATGCTACTTCTATTTTATTCATTTGGCCTTGTGTCTGCAAATTTGTGTGTCCTTCTCTTTTACCAGCCTCTTTCAGCTCAGATTCCCATCACACCCACTGCTGGATTCCTCTTTTTGTTTTGTTTTGTTTTGTTTTTTGAGATAGGGTTTCTCTGTGTAGTACTGGCTGTCCTGGAACTTGCTCTGTAGACCAGGCTATCCTGGAACTCACAGAGATCTGCCTGCCTCTGCCTCCTGAGTATTGGGATTAAAGGTGTGCACCACAACCACCACCACCACCACCAGCGGGCACTGAATAGTTTTTTAACTGGATGCTCTAGCCCTCCAGACATCTTGGTGGTGAAGATTCTATTGCACACAGTGGGCAGGGAAACGGGGGAGGAAGGATCCATTTGTTCTGTTGGACCTCCAAATAAACATGTTGTCTCAAGAAAGTAAAAGTTACACTGCCAGACTGTCTCAGCAGGTAAAGACACCTGCCACTAAGCCCAACAGCCTGAGATCCATCTTCAGGACCCACATGGTGGAAGGAAAGAGTGAGCTTCCTCAAGCTGCCCTCTGACCTCTGCATGCGTGCCGTGCCATGCATACGTCCCACCCCCATCCATAAACCACCAAAAGCACCTCTGTGACATTTGGCTAGACTCTGAATGCTCTTTTCCCTCAGCAGCTGCCACAGAGCCGTGCTCGGTAAATTTAAGCCTTGTTTTCAGAGACTAGGAAGGACAGTGCTGGGGTTTTCCCAGGCACGTCATAAAACAGAACTTGATTCACTCACTGCCACTTTGACACAGGGGGAATGGTCCAGGTTCTCAGCTGCTGAGAAAGGCAGGGTCCCTCCCCAGGCTTCACACAGCACCCCTTCATTTGGTTGTTATATGAGCCTCACCCCTAGCTCTGCCTCCACTTCACGGATCTATCTATTTCCTTGTGTGTGTACATAAGGTCTTCAACCCCTTGTAGCCAAAGAAAACAGCAGTGCTCTGATAGTGGGGGGCAGGACATGCTCCCTTGGCATGTTCATCTGCCAGGATTCCTGCTTGTTATGCGTGTTCCTGAGTTTTGATATCAATCACCATCTTGATACGTGGAGACTGGAAGAGAAAATACAGATGGTCTCCTATTACTGTTTCGTGTTCAAGGGAGACATTTAGGAAGCAAGGTCTTTGTCAGCATTCATTCCTTCCTTGCTGCAACACAGACACCAAGCGTCCACTATGCTGGAGGTACTTTCTACACACCTGCACTGAGGACAAAATAGGGAACATGACAGGCTCCTGCCACCTGCAGCTTATGGATGAATGGGGGAAGGGATCAGCACAAGCACACAAGAGTGCCATGCTAATGGGAACATGTCACCCAAAAGCCATATATGGTTATCTTGGTGTGGGGGATGATGACAGCTTTGTTAGGGAGAGTGGGGAGTATGAAGGAGAATAGGTAAGAGCCACTGAGGCTGTGCAAAGTCAGTAAAGTCCATCAGAGGGAGGCAAGAAAGTCTGAGAGTTATGAAAAGTAAAGCTAAAGATCTTAGAATGCAGCAGAAAGCTGGGACCTGCTTGAGGAAGGCTCCCCTTGTCATCACAGAGATTTGAGTCTTATCCTGAGAGTACTGGGGAATCATGGGACAGTATCAGGGAGATGTATGAGGGGTGTGTCTGTGTGTTTGTGTGTCTCTGTGTGTGAGATGATAGATGGGAGATTACTTATTCATTTACGTGTATATATACATATCCAAATTTTATATATTTTAAGACTTATTTTTTTATTTGTATGTGGAAAGCATGTTTACCCATGTGTATGTATGCACTCCACACGTGTGCCTGATGCCATCTGTAACTCCAGTTCCAGGATATCCAATACCCTTTTCTGACCTCCTCAGACACCAGGCACATACATGATACACAGATATATATGGAGAGAAAACACTCATGCATATAAAATAAATATTCTTTAAAAAAAATTTCAACTAGAGCATGAAGATGCCCAGAGGTAGCAAGAGTCCACGGATGTGCGAGGAATGCAGTACAGGATGTGAGATGAATTCTCCACCATGTGGAGTGGGTGTACATATTCTGACGGTCTGGACCAGACTGTAGGTAGGTAATGATGGGGTCACTTGGAAGCCAGCATGAGCCTGAACTGCAGAGTAGGGTGATGGTGAGGCAGGAGTAGGCATGGCATCTGTGCCAGCCTCAGAGCAGACCTAAAAGGCCCTGCCTACTCCTCCTCAAGGAGCTGGCTCTCGGAAGGGAACACAACAGGTAGGGTGACAGCAGGCTGGGCATGAAGCAGCCATCATTAGCTCTAGTGCCCAAGGCTCCCATGATACTGATTTTGTGTCCATTGGACCAGGCTGACATCACTGAGGGCCTCTGCATTGGGGGCTACAAAGCACAGGTCAGAGCGTCCCGCACATAAGACTTCCTCTGCAGATCCCTTCTTCTGAAGTTGCCCCAACCCTTCTTGAGAGCCTCCGTCTGCTTTCCTCATGGCACCTGACACTTGTTGGCATAACCTCATTTATTCTTGTGTGTGTGTGTGTGTGTGTGTGTATGCATTCACACATACTGTCCATATTCCTCCTTCTCCAAGAATAACTTCCAAGACAACAGAAACCTTGCCATTGTTTGTGTGACACACAGGAGGTACTCAGTGAATAAAGACCAATGAATGAAGACCAAAGGCCTCCTGCTGCCCCCTCCTAGGGCTGTGTGGGTACCTGCCCCAGCCCAGACCCTGGATTTAGGAATTGAGCGGGCCCCTTGGTTGGGTTTCAGCAGCCACTTCTGGCTTATTCTGCTTCCAGCTGCACAAGGGACTCAGGTGAGTGACAGGTTCCCAAGAAACAGTGTTTCCATGCCCTCCCTGCCAAGCAGAACCAGCTTCAGGAGCGGATTTCTAACTCCAAACCTTGGCACGCAGAGCAGATGGGACGGGACCCCTACGGTAGTGCTCATCCACGCCCACGACTAGGAGCGCTCCCAAGCAAATACTGCTTGCACCGCAGATTCCTTGTTATTTTTGCTCCCTGCTTTTCCCTATAGATCTCAGGGCCAAAGTCAACTGTGTTTGTGGTTCATTGCTGGTTCTTTTTAACCTGGGCTATAAGATGGGGTTTGGTCCTTCTGGCTCAGTTCCTTTTTGGAAAATGCAGCAGGCTCTCCTCTTACTCCAGCTTCATTTCAAAAAGGCATGGATTTCAAAACACACAGTTAGGGATTGCGTTCTTGACAGGAAATAACAGGGCACTGAAAGCACCAGCCAGGCCTGGAAGAGCCCACCAAAGGGACAGATGGAGACACACTAGTCACTGAATGGTCAGCTTCCAAAGCGCAAGGACCAGCTGCTGTGTGTAGCCTCTCCTTTTCCTTCCTAGGCTTGTGGTTTCCCCCACAGTAGAAGGGAAGTGATTAACCACCCTGTCACCACGTCATCTGCAACTCACTGACTGAACTCATACCACGGCAGTGGAGCCATCATCCCATCCTAGAGCTCAGAGCTCGGCTGGGAATGGAGATGGGCCAGAGACAAAAGACAACCCTAAAAACCCACTGACTTACACAGAACACCTTTCTCCAGCTGCCTCTGGAGGAACCGTGGTAGAGCCACACTCGGGCAGAGCCACACTCTGACAGAGCCGGGGTTCCTGACATGAAGAAAAGGAAGAAGACAAGCTCATGTGGGAATTCTCACTTCACAGGGAATGAGGTTCTCTCAGGAACCGAGAGAAATAAGGAAACAGGAAAGCGGCAAGTAATCAAAAATGCTTGGGAATAAATAAGATCTGCTTGGAGGGATGCTGTGGAGGCCATGCTCCCTGCCCCAGCTTTTCCACATCACCGCTCACCTGTACCTTCTGCACCTGGCCCCAAGAGTAACAGCATCATCTACTGTGTGGTGAGCACTTTTTATGCTCATCATTGTACATAGTTCACCATGAGGGCGCCAGTCTTATCTGTTTTAAAG
>CABHPQ010162562.1:1821-27531 GCA_902168405.1 Peromyscus aztecus
TACCTAACCACTTCTAGATTATAGTTTGAGCACACAAATTCCTTTTTAGAGCTCCCTAACTGATCTTAGCCTTTAGTTGACCTTACCAGAGAATTCCCCTTAATCCTTTTGGATTGGGTTGTAATTGGAAGCTGACATTTATTGCCTTATGTGTGGATCCTTATCACTCTCTCTGCCACCCTGAAAACTTCAAACCTCGCAGTGCCGGGCAAAAGAATTACTGCTTGTGTATATATATACCGGTTCCCCACAGCTCCTGGGGAATTGATTTAGAAGAACAAAGACGAGGACGGAGATGAGGAAGACCTAAGTTTAGAACAATGAGAGAACAGCAGAAGAAGGGACAGAGAGGAGTTCAGTGTGAGAACGGGAAAGAAGCTGTGTAGATAGAATTGATTTAGAAGAATAAAGGGATGGACTAAAGATCTCAGTGTGCTAAGATTCATTTAATATCCCTCAGATTAGAATCCTAGCCGCTTGTAGTTTCTGTTCTGGACCCTGGTAGAAATCTCCTCAGGGCAAGCACCTGTGGAGAATTTGATATGAATTAATTCATTAAGGAATGAAAACACAGCAGCTGCCTCTTAGATTAATTTGATCACGATTGAGCCCAAGTTTGAGTTCTCTGTCTCCTTGTACCTTCCAACTGTCCACAGTCCAGTTTCCGGTCTGTCTGTAATCTGTCTGGTGTGTGTGTTTGGGTTTAAACTGTGCCTGTCTCTGACAGAGGGCTTGACTCTGTGTTTATTGTTTGTTTTCACACAAGTCTCTCTATGAAGCTTTGGTTGTTCTATAACTTGACAAGATCCACCTGCCTCTGCTTCCCAAGTGCTGGGATTAAAGGCGTGAGCCACCACCGCCCGACTAACTACATACTCTTAAATGACATCATGGGGTATTGTTAACTTTGCTGTAAGGGTTGTTCAGTCTATTGGGGGTCAAGAAATAGCTTTATAACAATGTGTCACTACACCCTACACCCCATTGATAGCATCTAGGGGTCTTGATCAGATCTTTTTTCTCTTCCAGTTAAAGAATTAAAAAGGTAGGGGGAAAAATCTTGAATGCAACAGATAGCAGCAGAGACATGTGGACCACGGCAAGCAGAAGCAGATAGAATCGACCATTGTAGAAAGCCGTGTTAGGGAAACGCATGCAGCAGGCACACAGAGAACAGGAGCCCCCAAAATGCAGAGGGGCCTTGGGAAGCTGAAAATCCAGTCTTCTTGGGGCTTTTAAGTTTCTGAAGAGTTTTCCTCCCCTAATTTAGAGTTGGTCAGTTTGAAGAGAAAGAAAGGATGGTTGATCGGCTGTTGTTTAACACAATTCCAGCACCTACTGTTGAACCCCAAAGTTTAGGGTCTTGAGTGGGTGCCCCAAGAACCCAGACTCCAGTCCAGTTGATGCAATAGCAAGAGGTTTTTATTGCGGCTGTATACAGTCGGGCAGACTCAGCTCCAAAGAGCAAGAGTCGCACCGTACTACAGTCACATAGGCACTTTTAAAGGAAAAACCCACAAAAGTCACAAGATTACAATTCCCATACAATCACAGAGTGATCACAGAGTGGGTACAATGGGTACAGTTACGTCAACCTCAAGGGGGGGGGAGTGGAGCTTACACACAGGTCACAGTGGTCCTTCCTGGAACATTTGCAAACTATCCCAGTCACAGTTGAGCACATCTCTTAACAGAAGTCTCTTTACATTGTTATATTGTTGCAGGGATGGTCAGCTTGCCCTGGGAACTAGATTTTTAGTTTCTCATTTCCTGGTGCTTGAAGTTTCTCATTTCCTGAGGCTTGGGGGTGTAAGCCTGAAGGGTTAGGGTCTTTCACTACTTTGCTGAGCCAGTTCATCAGCAGGAGGCCTGCTAGCAAGAGAAAAAGCCCACAAGGCCTTTGTTTTAAACTGGAAAGCTTTTTCTCAGGTCAAAAGGGTGCTGAAGAAGTCAGCTATCTTGGAAGTTTACATCTTTGTTACCTAGTTACGTCCCCTCCCTCCTGTCTGCCTGCTGATAAGTAAAAATCCCCTGGTAGTGAGTAACTCCACCGATGCAATAAGTCAGATCAGGCCAAATTAATAAGTCCAGGTTTAATCTGAGCAAAACATTTCCAGGTGATGTGGTGATACTTTGTGCTCTAACAAATAAAGCTTGCCTGGAGATCAGAGGGCGGGGCTAGCCAGAGAGCCAGGCAATGGTGGCACACGCCTTTAATCCCAGCACTTGAGAGGAGGAAGCAGGAAGATCAGGAGTTCAAGGCCACTCTGGGCTACACAAGATTGATCCAGTCTAAAAGAGAAACAGAGCCAGGTAGTGGAGGCTCACACTTTTGATCCCAGCACTAGGGAGGTGGAGACAGGAAGTGATATGGCTGGGCAAAGAGAGGAATGTAAGGTGGGAGGAGACAAGGGCTCACCCCCTTTTCAGTCTGAGGATTCCTAGAGGTAAGAAGTCTTTCTAGTGGCTGGCTGCTCTATTCTATCAGCTTTCACCCTTACATCTGACTCTGGCTTTTTATTATTAAGACCAATTAGAATTCGAGCTACATCTGGCATCCAACATTGGGGGCATGAATTCATGAAAAAGCCACCTGCCTGTGGCTTTGCAGCCACCCGCACTGAGCTGCACACGGCTGGAGTCACTACCCCACAGGATAACTTTTTGTTGCAGCCTCTCTGCAACAAACTCCACAGGCAGGTGGGCTCAATATGCTGTCGGAGATAGCCCCTCACCACCGGCCAGCTCTGCCTTTAGGCAGCTCCCGCCACATGAGTTTCTTCCCCCACGATCTCCTGTGTGTGTTTTTCAGCGGGTTCCCTTTCCCGGTGGGTTGTGGGCTTTCCCTGGACCTTCTTCTCTGGCTGCTGTCAAACTAGGTAGCTGCCTTGGCATCTGCTCGGGTTTCTACTGCTCTGTACAGCAGCAATCTGCCTCACACTTCACCGTCATCTGAATCGTCATTGTTGGCAGATTTGGTGAGACAATTGGGAATTCTTAAAGTGAGGAATTAGTTAAAAGAGAGGGTTTTTTTTCCCATGTTAAAAAATGGGAAACACTATTACAATGGAGGGAGTTAGGTCTCTGTATGATAATACTCTGGACGTTTTGAAAATGGAACAATTAAATGAGAGGATAATTAAGTTAGATGGGATTTATGTAATGTCAATTATAAACATTATTGGTTTTATCATTATTGTTATATCACTAAAAAAGTTGCTTAATATGAGTACTAAGATACAAGTTTTAGAAAACAGACCCAGACAGAGGAATTTAAAAGAGAACCAATCTCAGCATTGCATTATAAGGTTAGAAAGGAACAACTTAAGATCTTCAAACAGCCACCCTAAATTTATCTAGTAACCTTACAGGAACTGCCAAATGATAGGTATCCTCAAGGCTATGTAAGAGCTGAATGGACTCCTGTGGAAATGTTAAATTTAAGGAGATTCAAGGAAGGCATAGTCTCACATGGCATGCATTCACCTTTTATGAAGCAGATGTTAAACTTGTGGTTAGCTTATTCTAGAATTATCCCTCAAGACTGGAGAGACTTTGTTACAGCAGTCTTGGAGCCTGGTCCTCAATTACAGTGGAGGACCTGGTGG
Source organism: Peromyscus aztecus (assembly GCA_902168405.1). Taxonomy (NCBI): domain Eukaryota; kingdom Metazoa; phylum Chordata; class Mammalia; order Rodentia; family Cricetidae; genus Peromyscus; species Peromyscus aztecus. The sequence continues at coordinate 5,430 of CABHPQ010162562.1, forward strand.
AAAGATGAGGCTGAGATCACTGAACATCAAAGTAGGGCTAGAGATACAGGAATCTCCCAAGACCAACTTCTTGGAGAAAGAGATTATACTGATGTACAAAGGCAATCTCTATATGATGACCACACCCTGGCATTATGCCTCACAGCAGCCTTGAATGCTTGGGACAGAATTGAAGAAGTAGGAAAGAAAACTGAGTCATTTACTAAAGCTATACAGGGCCCCAAAGAAACCTTCACTGGTTTCTTATAAAGATTGACGTCATCAGTAAATAGACAGATACCAAATTCAGAAGCTAGACAAATAATTGAATCTCTGGCTTTTAAAAATGCTAATGAACAATGCAAAAGGGTAATTAGGTCCTTAAAGGCGAGATCCTCACCGTTGGAGGAATGGATCCAAGATACAGTCAATATTGAATCTCATGATGATAATGATGCTTGGATAGGAGAGGTGATTTCCAAAGGTTTCAAGAAAAATCGAAATGGCAGGTGTTTCAATTGTGGTAAACAAGGTCACCTAAAAAGGGATTGTAAACAGGGCATTCCTAGAAACAATGTTTTTCTAAAAATAACCCAAACAGAATGCCCTCCCTTCTGGAGTATGCAGAAGGTGTGGCAAAGGCAGACATTGGACTAATGAATGTGTATGTAGCTGGAAGTTTTCTCGGGTCCCACCTGGCTCCGTGCTCCAGCAGCTGCTTTTAATAATAATCGCTCAGAGGATTAATGCTATTTACAAACTGTATGGCCTATGGCAGGCCTCTTGCTAGCTAGCTCTTATATCTTAAAATAACCCATTTCTATTAATCTATGTTTTGCCACATGTTCCGTGCCTTTACCAGTCTGCTGGCATGTTGCTCCTTGGGTAGCAGGCTGGTGTCTCTCCAGACTCTGCCTTTCTCTTTCCTGTCTCTCTCCTTGGATTTTCCACCTGCCTCTAGGCTTCCTTGCCATAGGCCAAAGTAGCTTATTTATTAACCAATGGGAACAACATATATTCACAGTGTACAGAAAGACATCCCCCAGCAAATATAGATCAACAAGGGACAGGCAAGATAACCCTTTGCCATCGGGAAACTCTCCAATAGGATAAGATTTTGTAAATCTTCCCAAATGTTTGTTTCTACTGTTCTCTACAGACACATAATGCAAATGGTCTTTTTGTAATCCCAGTTCAATTAAAAATTAAAGCTGGCTTTGGAGTTGGAGTGTAGCTTTCTCCTTCTCTAAACCCAAGCATGCTTGTTAAAGTAAAATTCAAAATTTCTGTCTCATGTCAGAAGAGCCACCTGATATGGGACAAAAGAAAAACAAAAAATTTAGGGACTATTTTATTGCCACTAATCTCATAATCCTTTGATTTTATTTTGACTCTTTAAAGCTTTTCTTTTCTTTTTTCTTTTTTTAAAGATTTATTTATTATATATACAGTGTATGCTTGCATGCCAGAAGAGGGCACCAGATCTCATTATAGATGGTTGTGAGCCACCATGTGGTTGCTGGGAATTGAACTCAGGACCTCTGGAAGAGCAGCCAGTGCTCTTAACCTCTGAGCCATCTCTCCAGCCCAAAGCTTTTCTTAAGGTATAAATATTATCTCAAAATTTATAAGATTAATATATATATGTATATTTTAAACTTTTTGTCATAATATTAATGGTCATATAGAGTACTAACTAATTCTAGAAAAAGGCTTCATCTAGCTTCCTGTACATGATTTCAGGTTTGAGTCTCTATCAGTTAACTAGGAATTAAATTTTTGTACTCTGGATATACATAATACTGATCCTTAATCTCTTTGAGATCTGCTGCATATGACCTTTAAAATGTTTAAGTTTTCTGCAGTGAACTATGATCATGCCTAACAGCGACTTTGAAGTTTCCAAAAGGAGGATGGGGTCCCACAACAACGATTCCACCAGGACCATGATAACACCACTAAGCTGACAAACACCACCCAAAGATCGGCTTTGGACTACAAACTGCTCAGGACAATTTCGAGATGGTTAGCTAAGATGATCCAGCCTCACAGATTACTCTAGCCAGAACTGGAGACAAGCCCTGTACTTTCCCATTACACAGGGACTGGACAACAAATTACACAGCTAGCTCTCCCGGCACTTGACAATTAACCCAAATTTTTCTTTTCAGGATCCCCTAAAGATGCCGTCTCCCCCAGACAGCAGGAAGTAATTTAAGAACATGATGCCCACATTCCAGAGAGAGAGAGGAGGGAGGGAGAGAGGGAGAGACAGACAGACAGACAGACAGAGACTGGGAATGGTTTGGGAAACCTCAAAGCCCACCCCCAATGACACACCACCTCCAACAAGCCGCACTTCCTAATCCTTCCCAAACAGTTCCATTCCCTGGTCACTAAGCATCCAAACCTATGGGCCTATGGGGCGGGGGGTGGGGAGGTGGGGGTGGGGAGGTGGAGGGGCAATCTCATTTAAACCATCACACAGAGTGTATCAGTCAGGATCTCTAGAGGAACAGAACTTACACAATGATTATCTGTCTGTCTGTCTAGAAAGGGCATATTAGAATGGCTTGCAGGTTGTGGCCCAGGTAGTCCAACAGTGACTGTCTACCAAAGGAAGGTCCAAGAATCCAGTAGCTGCTCTTCAGTATCTGCCAGAATTCCAGAGAAGGCGCTGATGCCAGTGAAGGGATGAACTTGCCAGTGAGAGCAAAAGCAAGCAGGCAGAGAGAGCAAGCTTCGTTCTCCCATGTCCTTTATATAGGCTACCAAGAGATGGTATAGTCCAGATTGAAGGTGGATCTTTCCCCTTCAAAAAAAATCTGGATTAAGGTTGATCTTCTCACTTCAGGAGATCCAGAATGAAAGGTCTTCCTACTTCAAATAATGTAATTAAGAAAAAGCCTTGGGCTGGAGAGATAGTTAAGAGCACTGACTGCCCTTCCAAAGGACCCGGGTTCAATTCCCAGCACCCACATGGCAGCTCACAACTGTCTGTAACTCCAGTTCCAAGGGATCCAACACCCTCACACACATACATGCAGGCCAAACACCAATGCACATTTAAAAAAAAAAAAAAAAAGGAAAGAAAAAATTCCTCACAGGTGTACCTAGCCACTTGCGGTTGAGTTAATTCCAGGTGTCGTCAAGTTGACCACTAAGAAGAGCCACCCACACAGGGTCTCACTATGTAGCCCTGACGACCCTGCAACTCACCATGATCTCACAGAGATCTATCACCACTGCCTTCCGTGTGTGTGCTGGGATCAGAGGAATGTGCCACCATGCCAGAAACAATAGGTAATGTTCTAATCCTTGGAGCAGATCAGAATGCCATGTCTGCACCCCAGGCCAGAGGTATTCTACTCTTAAGCAGTGGGCTTGAGAAGCAGTGAGTGACAAGGCTGATTTTTATCTTCCTAGTGTTGCCAGAGAAACAGGAGGCAGGGTCCAAAGCTGCCCCAGAGAGGGGTCCACCCTTGACCTCTAAGGTTAGACTACCTAACAGTGTTTTAAAGACTTACCACTGTTGGAGTGCTAATGCCATGGCCCATGCATGGGGACACCTTTTCAAGCCTTGTAATGCACACGTCCTGGTGAGGTTTGGGCTGAATTGAGCAATGATTGAAGAAGTGTGTATGTGGGGGGTGGGGTGGGGGTGGGGGCTCCCTTTCTTCCACCTGCAGAGCATTGGAAGGAGGAGTCGCAGAGGCCCAACAGGTCAGACCACTTTGAGAACCTCAGAGCAGGAACCAGGAGAGAGAGGAGTAGACCAACAAACAGAGGAAAAGGCTGGACCTGGACAGGGAATCGCATTCTGAACTGCCATGAAGCTACTGCCCAGCTGGAGAGCCGTGCTGCCCATGGGCCCTTGGCCTGGCCTGTGCCCCTGTATCCCAGCCTGGGCACAGCAACCCAGAAGTAGGTAGCCTCTGGGGTGGCTGGGACTAGGGTAACCAGAGGGGAGCAGGTGCCAATCCCAGGCCCAGTTCCTGGCAGCTGAATAGGCCCTTGGATCCTCATGACTGCCTCTGCTAACACTCAGGCTCTGGCCTATGCCAGATAGGAAGAGGGATGTAGACACGGAGTGATGTGCTTAGAAAGGTCTCGTGTTCAGTGTAATGTTCTGCTATTTTCATTTTAACCCCTTTCAGATGGTTGGGTGTTTTGTTGTTGTTGTTTATTTTGTTTAGTTTAGTTTGGTTTGGTTTTTTGAGACAGAGTTTCTTCTGAGTATCCCTGGCTGTCCTGGAACTCACTCTGTAGACCAGGCTGGCTTTGAACTCACAGAGATTCACCTGCCCTTACCTCCTGAGTACTGAGATTAAAGGTGTGTGCCGCCACCACCCAGCCAGAGAGTTGGGATTTTTTTGTTTGTTTGTTTACTTTTTGTTTTTCTGTACTATTTTCTGAGACAGGGTCTTACTGTGTAGCCTTGTCCTGGAACTCACTCTGTAGACCGGGCTAGCCTCGAAATCGCAGAAATTCGCTTGCCTCTGTCTCTTTCTCCTAAGTGCTGAGTTTTAAAGGCACGAGCTACCAAGATAGGGTCTTAGGTAGCCAAGGATGTTTGAGGCTGGTCTTGAATTCCCTGTCTTCTTGCCTGAACCTCCCTCATGCTGGGATTACAGGTATATGTCATCATACCCAGCTTTTCTGTTATTTAAAAAAAAAAAAACAAACAATAAATTATATTTAGTGTGTGTGAGCTTGGGCATGTGCAATGGTGTATGTGTGTGGGGGGGGACAACTTGCAGGAGTCAGGTCTCTTCTAGCGTGTGGGTCCTGGGGAGAGGACTGAACTCGGGTCATCAGGCTTGGCAGCAAGTGTCTTTTCCTACTGAGCCATCTTGCCAGCCCCCAACTTTTATTTATTACGTGTGTGTGTGTGTGTGTGTGTGTGTGTTGTCTGAGTTGGGGTGTTTGTGCCAAAGGGATACAGGTGGAGGTCAAAGACAAACTATAGAAGTCAGCTCTCTCCCTCCACCATGTAGGTCCTAGAGGTCAAACTGGGGTCATTGGGCTTGGTGGCAGGTACCTTTACCTAATGAGCCGTCTAGTTAGCCCTGAAAGTAACAGAAAGTTACTTTTCAGTCAGGGTTTTGCTATGTTAGGTATTCTTTTTTAGTGTATAGTCCAGGCTGGCCCAGATAGAAGTCACTATACAGTCCAGGCTGGCCCAGATAGAAGTCACTATACAGTCCAGGCTGGGCTTGAACTCACTGTACAGTCCAGGCTGGCCCAGATAGAAGTCACTATACAGTCCAGGCTGGGCTTGAACTCACTGTCATCTGGCTCCCTCAGCCTTTTGAGTACAGGGATTGCAGGCATTAGCCACCAGACCCAACAAAAATTTTTTTTTAAATTTTTTATTTACTTTTATTTTACGTGCATTGGTGTTTTGCCTGCAGGTCAGATCTTTGAGTTACAGACAGTTGTTAGCTGCCATGTGGGTGCTGGGATTTGAACCCGGGTCCTTTGGGAGAGCAGTCAGTGCCCTTAACCACTGAGCCATCTCTCCAGCCCCACCCAACAAAATTCTTAACACTCTTGCAACAAGAACCCTCTCCTCATTTTCACAGGGTCCCACAAACTGAGCAGTTCATCCTGGCTAATATGTGTGGGGAACCCTCACCCTGACACTGGGCTTGGGCTACACGGGCCTCTCTGTGGGTGCCTCAGGAACCCTATCCGGTGAAGGCTGGCAGGCAGGAGACCAAAACTAACCTGAATTTAGCATCGGTTTTCTGAAACCTCACTTCCTGTCCGGCCTTGGTCATATCACTACTAAGTCTTTTTCCTTCAGCAGTGAAAGAGTTAACACCACACAGTCCCAGAGGGGACATGTGACAGACAGTGCGTGTACAAATACAGATATTGGCATTTGATTGTATTCCGGAAAGGAGAACAGTGATGGTGATAAGATTAACTTCTATTAATCAACGTAGAGGGCTTGGTGAGGAGGGTGAGGAGTTATGTCCTGTCTTTCCTGTGTCATCCTCCGACTGTGCCCTCTTTACCCTGTAGACTCTGGCCCTCCCTAGGGACACAAGGACAGGCTTTGTGCCAGGCTTGGATGCGGGTAGGACAGAGAACACTCAGCAGGTAAACGTGCCCTGTGCTTAGGTGGCCTTTACCACCGGAGCCAGAGTTAATACCTTACCTCTGCCTGAGATCCCCTTTCGCAATCTGGAGCTACGGACCTAGTTACAGATTGACTTCGAACAATGTCTGCTGCGTGGAGTAAAGTCCTCCTTGGCCTTGGTAAAGCCTTCCTCTTTTCTCCTCAGAAGTTCCTCAAACCTGTGTCTCAGAGATGAGAGCTCAGGAGGACCCCAGGAGCCCAACACAGGTGCTGGGGGAAGTGGGGAGCTGGGCAGGGACGTGGCAGGTGGGGGATGGCCCTCTGCTGGCCTTTCCGGGAAGGCAGAGACAACATTTCTAATGCAAGAAGAGACAGTCCTGAGCTGCAAGTGGAACTGGGGGAATGGGGTGGAGGGAGAGGTGAGGGAGCCTTTAGTTTGGGGGCTGGCTGACTTGGGCTTAGGGGGTCAGTAAGGGCTGGGCCTCCTCCCCCTGTGGCACCTTCAAGGACCTCCAAGAGGTAGAGGTAGACACATGGGGCTTATCCAAAGCCTTTGGTCTGGTACTTTCCACTCTTCTGACTTAGGGGCCTCACTAGAAAGCCTAAAGATTCCTCTAGAAGCCAGGATGTGCTTCCCTCCCTAAACTGGGATGTGGGATGTGGGAAGGACTGGGGACCACCAGCTGGGGAGGGCGGCCGATCCAGCCCATCCTCACTGAATTGCTGGGTGGCCATTGCGGCTCCCTTAGTCCAGGCAGCATAGGCTTTGCCTGTCCATCACTCTGCCCTAAGCTGCAGCTCTCTCTTACCCCAGCATGAGTCCCTGGGTTCGGCAGAGACTTCCACCAGGGACCAGCAGACACCCTTGACCATGGAGCCCAAGTTTGACATGTTGTACAAGATTGAGGATGTGCCGCCATGGTACCTGTGCATCCTGCTGGGCTTCCAGGTAGGTTGGTTTCCCCAAGGCCTCCCCCACCCTACACGGTGTCCTCCCCAGATATCCCAAACCCTCCCTGGACAAAAGGTCATTTCAGGCTAGAGACAGAAACAAGGCCAGCACAATGTCCGCCACCTAGCAGCAGTGCCAAAGAAGGTTAAGTGACCTGGGAAGATTGTGGATGGCATATGACAGACAGGAAGGGCCCATCCACAGAAGCCATAGGAATAACCCGAGGGAGACTGGGGCCCCTGAATGGTGAGCAGTAGCTCTCCGGTAATCTCTAGGGGGTAATGTCATTTGAGTAAGCACCCTGTCAGTGTGGCCCAGGTTCAGGGCATGGACCTGGGGCGCACATCTCCGTGTGCGTGTGTGTCGTGGGGCCACCTCTTGATCTCCTCTCACCTCAGCACTACCTGACATGCTTCAGCGGCACTATCGCCGTACCCTTCCTCCTGGCTGAGGCGCTGTGTGTGGGCCGCGACCAGCACATGGTCAGTCAGCTCATCGGCACCATCTTCACCTGTGTGGGTGTCACCACTCTCATCCAGACTACAGTGGGCATCCGGTGAGCTGCCCCTCCCCGGCTCATAAGCACACGCACGCACGCGCGCGCGCGCACACGCTTGCCTGCTTGCACACGGCAGAGCAGGTGTTCTCTCCGAGCGCGTCTGGTTTCTTCCCTGTCTGCTGCACCATCTACCTGGCCGGCCTTAGCGCTAGGTAGCTGGGCTCCTAGGGAGCCCATGATTTAGGGCGTCTCCTTCACCCGATCTCTAACCCCAAAAGTCTAGGGGCACTGCTTCCCCGCCCCACTGCGCATCCCTGTGAGCAGGCTTCCAGCATCTCTGTGGACACGGGGGATTCCTAGTCCCGGACGAACAAACACTTCTGATCGGTTGGCTCAGTGGTGGTGGATGAGAATAGGAGCTAGCATTTCCTCCGATGTAGAAATGGAGGGGTCCACTTTTGAGCACCTGGCTCTCCCGGGGGCTGAGATGGAAGGCTGAAGACAAATCGCAGGGTGTGAACTGACGGGAGCCCCCCTGAGGCCTCAGTGCCTTCCCTCTCTCGGACCCTTCCTCCAAACCTCCGGTTTTCTATCCCTTTTCCTAACCTGCTCCACGACCCACCGCTGCTACTCTGTGCCGCCTTCTAGGCTGCCACTGTTCCAGGCCAGTGCCTTTGCATTTCTGGTTCCAGCCAAAGCTATCCTGGCCCTGGAGAGGTGGAAGTGTCCCCCAGAAGGTGAGTTCAGTTTTGATGTCTGCGCTGGAGGAGAGGTCTTAGAGGTCTGGGCAGCTGCCCAGAGTCCAGATACCAGGGTGTATTCATGGCACTGTGTTTTCTCTGACTCTGTCCCCAGAGGAGATCTACGGTAACTGGAGTATGCCCCTGAATACCTCTCATATCTGGCATCCTCGGATTCGAGAGGTGGGTAGAGACTGGGCTTGGGGGAGGGGCTAGATAGGTGGTTTGTATGTACTGCTGAGTTGTATTCAAGGAGGTGGTTGAGAAATTTGAACATTCTGCTAGTGACCAGGTCAAGGTTGACTTAACAGCCGATTTTGCCTTTTTAGGTCCAGGGTGCAATCATGGTGTCCAGCATGGTGGAGGTGGTGATTGGGCTGATGGGGCTGCCTGGGGCCCTGCTCAGCTACATTGGACCTCTCACGGTCACCCCCACTGTCTCCCTCATTGGACTCTCTGTTTTCCAAGCTGCTGGTGACCGAGCTGGCTCCCACTGGGGCATTTCAGCTTGGTGAGCAGGCAACGGGACTATTCCTGTCCAGTCCTAGGCCCTGCCCCCAACCCCTTCATTCCTGCCGTTTCCAGGTGCCAGCCTGGCCTCCAGCTATTCCCCTCCTCTCTCCGCTCCCAGCTCCATTCTACTGATCGTCCTGTTCTCCCAGTACCTACGCAACCTCACCTTCCTGCTGCCCATCTACCGATGGGGCAAGGGTCTCACCCTCTTCCGCATCCAGATCTTTAAGATGTTTCCGGTGAGGAGCTGGCGGACGCTGGGACTAGGAAAGGGAAAGACCTGAGCCAGGACAAGGCCGGGGCAAGGCCAGGGGCTCCAGGCAGAGGCTGAGTGTCAGCCGGGGTTCCGGGGCTGGTGCTGACACAGGAGCTGGTTAGTCTGCACCGGGTCTCTCTCCAGCGCCTGCAGCACCCCCTCGCCCCACCTGCTCCAGATCGTCCTGGCCATCATGACGGTGTGGCTGCTCTGCTACGTGCTGACCCTGACGGATGTGCTACCCGCAGATCCCACAGCCTACGGCTTCCAGGCACGAACGGATGCCCGAGGGGACATCATGGCTCTCTCACCCTGGATCCGCATCCCCTACCCATGTAAGCAAGGCCACTCGGGTCCCTCCTGCTTCCAACTGAACCTCCTGTGAGATACCTCGTGACCCCAGTTCAGCAGATAACGCAGCTAGCATTAGCCCCGTTCGTGGGTGCCACGTGGTGGTTTACCCCTCAAACCTTAGAGGTGTGTTTCAGTGAGACCTCCCTACCAGCCCCTCTCCCTTTCAAATAACCCCATCGATTCCCAACCCACCATAGCCTCCTCAAGAACCGATTCTGTTGTCTCCAACCCAGGCCAGTGGGGCCTACCCACAGTGACGGTGGCCGCAGTTCTGGGGATGTTCAGTGCCACCCTGGCAGGCATCATCGAGTCCATTGGTGATTACTATGCTTGTGCCCGGCTGGCTGGCGCACCGCCCCCTCCAGTGCATGCTCTCAACAGGTATGCCCACCTCGATGTCGGAACCTGAGCGGCCACTACGAAAGCAAGTGTAGGATAGGACTGGGTCCCCCGGTTAGAGGCTTGGGCAAGAAAGTCACTCTTACCTCTAGACCTCATTTTCTTGAGTATGGAATGGGGAATTGCTCTAGAACTGCTGAGAGTCCCAGGGAAACCAGTTAGTTACCCACAACTGTGTACCCAGTTTAGGTGCATTCTTATGCAGTGGCTAACCATGCTATGAGGTAGGGACCCTCGTTATCTTCACGGTACAGATGAGGAACTGAAGCTCAGCACTGTCCAAGGGAGTAAGTACTGGGGCACAGTGCTGGTACTGACTCCTGGCTTCCAGAGTGGAATGCTGTAGATGATGCCAGTCTGCACAGTCCCAGAGGGGCAGGCAGTGGGCCCAGGTGACAGGACAGACTGGCGATGAGGCTGGACCAACACCCCGCTCACCATTTCTTCACAGGGGAATTTTCACTGAAGGCATCTGCTGCATTATCGCCGGGCTACTGGGCACAGGCAACGGGTCCACCTCATCCAGCCCCAACATTGGGGTCCTAGGGATTACTAAGGTGCCATGCCAGCAGCCAAAGCTGCACGTTCCTTTTCTCAGCAGTCTTGGCTCTGGCCTAGCCCCACCCTGTGAGGGCATCCCACCTTCAGCCTACTCCCCCAGGGCTGGAGTCCGTTTATAGGCCTAACACCCTGCCCCCTGGAACTGGCCCTGCTTCTGGCTCTAGCCAGCCCCTGGCTTCCCACAGGTGGGCAGCCGCCGAGTTGTGCAGTATGGTGCAGGCATCATGCTAATCCTGGGTGCCATTGGCAAGTTCACAGCCCTCTTCGCCTCGCTCCCAGACCCCATCCTGGGAGGAATGTTCTGCACCCTTTTTGGTGAGTGTTTGGTACCTGCCCAGTGGGAGTGGCAGGTCCCATCTAGCCAGGCTGGATGTCTAGTGGTTCTGCTGTGGCAGGTATGATCACCGCAGTGGGACTGTCCAATCTGCAGTTTGTGGACATGAACTCCTCCCGCAACCTCTTTGTATTGGGATTCTCTATGTTCTTTGGCCTCACGCTGCCCAATTACCTGGATTCCAACCCAGGTGCAATCAACACAGGTACCTTTTGTTCTCTGCTGTCTTGAGAGATGGGGGAAGTGGGGTGGTCTCTCAAAATTCTTACACATGGGTCGGAAACCACTTAAATGGTACAGCACTTCCCTAGCACCTGTAATGAGGCTGGATTGCAAGCATGAGCCTAGCTATTTATCAAGTTTTATGTGTGCTCATTTAATTTTCCCAATGGTCCCACAAAATTCTATTACTACCTCTGTTTTTCAGAGGAACATGAGTTCACAGGGGCTAAGTGTTGTCCTAAGTCAGTAACTAGCAGCTGACAGAAGGCTGTCCCCAAAGATCGGAGACAGAGGTACAGACAGGCTTGAAGGTCAGGGCTCTGGAATATTCCACAGCCACCATCGCCTCTAAGTTAGTGGACTACACAGGTGGGAAGTCCCTTGAGCACAGCCTTCTAGAAAAGGCCACTAGCCCATCAGCCCCCTGACTTATTCCGCAGGCATTCCTGAAGTGGATCAGATCCTAACTGTGCTGCTGACCACAGAGATGTTTGTTGGCGGGTGCCTTGCTTTCATACTGGACAACACAGTGCCAGGTATCGGGCCAGTGCTGGGAGGGAAGCACAGAACCAGGCTAGACTCTTCTGTACAACAGATGGCTTGGTTCCTGAGGAGAGATGGCCAGGCCTGATGCCACGCAGGCCAGCAAGCAGCAGGAACAGATGGGCTGGCGGAGTGTCCACTGGCTGGAGGGAAGAACTTGAGGCATGACATATTCCCCGGGTTGTGAGAAGGTCTGGAGAGTTCCTCACCAGTTCTTTATAGCCACCAGGCTGAAAGCATCTTTATTTTTGCAGAGTTGGACAGGTAAACATGCAGCATTGGTTTGGGGGAAAAAATCTACCAAGTATGTAAGCAGCCTGCTACACAAATAGAGGAGCCCCCAAAGTGAACCTTTGCTGCCCAAGTTTTTGCAGGGAATGTGGAAATGTGACAGCCTACACCTAGCAAATATATTTTAAAAACTGACTGCCATGAGATCTAAAAGGCAGCCAGCATCCACTATGAGTCAGGAATAGTCTCACACCATCCTCAAAACCTGATAGGCCGGGCTATATCAGCAGTGTTGAAATAACAATGACCACCGTCATAAAGTAACATTAAACTGCAAACCGACAGTCAACAGCTTGTTTCCCAGCCTCTGGACCACACAACCTCTGCAGACAGGTTTTGGGGAACTGAATGGGGCAAAGCTCAATAAAGACAGTGGTCATTAACCATGTTTTTTGAGACAATGCAGTTCAGACTGGCTTAAACTTGCCATTCTCTTGTCTCTATCTGCCCAGTGTTGACATTATAGGCACTGATCACCATACCTGACTTACACCTCATAGGGAGAGTCAAACACAGTTCAGAAAATGCTGGTGGAATTTACCAGCTTGGCCCTGAGTCAAACTGAGGATGATGTGCAAAACAGTTTGTTTTGAGGAGTTCCTGCCACAAAATGGGACATAAAACTGGGTTGAAATAACAAGCTGCTGAGACTAAGCCAGAGTCATCTGTAGATAGGCCAGCTCCATCCAGGAGGAACGTGAGAACAGGACAAGACTGTGAGCAAGAAGGCACCCTGCAGGGCTAGGCAGGCTTTCACTCTGGCAGTGCAACAGAGGCCAATGGGACCTTGGGACCACCGTCATGTGCATGCAAACAGCTCCCCCTTTCCACTCTGGCCAACTGATCTTGAGGCAGCCTTTCCTGGGGCCTCTAGCCCTCCCTGCTGAGAGCCTGAGATTCATTGACTGACTACAGCAGCTCTGGGCTATTCTTAGCTCTGGCTGCCCTCACGCCTCCCACTAAACTGGAATTATTTGTCTGTCAGCCCCAGGCCTTCTGAGAAGCTGCGATCTCTGGACTCCTCCCCATAGGCACACCCTTACCCCATCCAAGAGCCCTGCTTAGCTTGGTCTTCATTCATACTATAGAAAGGTTTATTTCCCAAATGTAGAATCATAGTCCTAATACTAATAAAGTGTTTCGAGATCTACATCCTTGGGCTGGCAGGATGACTCAGCAGGAAAGGTACTTGCTGAACCTGATGATCTGTGTTCAATCTCCAGGGCCCACATGATGGAGCAAGAGAACCTACTTCCTGTGCTTATTTATCCTTTGAGCTCTGCACTCTCATGGTTACAAGATAATAAATGTGATAAAAAGTTAAACTATGTCCTTACTCCAGCATACACTAGCCCTATATTCAGACACAGAGTAAAATAAAACATAAGATTCTTTTTTTTCCTGAGAAAGGGTTGCCTTGGCTGTCCTGGAACTCTCTGTAGACTAGGCTGGCCTCAAACTCAGATATCCACCTGCTTCTGCTGGGATTAAAGACACACGCCACCACTGCCCGGCTCAGACAGAGTAAAATGACTTAGCCTGTTTCTTCTCAAATTTTGTGCAACAGTGCCTACATACCTCCCAGGGGTGTTCTGAAATAATTATTTAGCACAGAGCCAATGCTATAGTTACACAGTATTAATGGTTTTTTTAAAATTTTTATTGCATTTGCAATATTGCACATTTTATGTGCATTGGTGTTTTGCCTGCATGTATGTCTGTGTGAGGGTGTCAGATCTTGGAATTACAGACAGGTGTGAGCTGCTATGTGGGTGCTGGAAATTGAACCTGGGTCCTCTGGAAGAGTAGTCAGTGCTCTTAACCACTGAGCCATTTCTCCAGCCCCATGTATTAATCTTTTAAGAGTGTTTCAGAGGATTAAACTTTCAGGGTTTCTCAGAGCTCTGGCAAGTAAGGCATCCAGGGGTAGAGTGCTTATCTAGCATGCAAAACTGCCCTGGGCTCCATTCTAGCAATGCCAATCACCCATACTGGATTCTAGAAGTCTGCCTTAGGACTGGTTGTGTGAAGGGGAAGTAACACAGGGTTGTCACCCTCCTAAATGACCCCATTGTCCTCTTGCAGGGAGCCCAGAGGAGAGAGGCCTGATACAGTGGAAAGCTGGAGCCCATGCCAACAGTGACACGTCGGCCAGTCTGAAGAGCTATGATTTCCCCTTTGGGATGGGCATGGTCAAAAGGACCGCCTTTTTCAGACTCATTCCTATCTGCCCAGTCTTCAGAGGGTTTTCTAAAAAGTCAAAAACTCAGCCTCCAGTTCTGGAAGACACTCCAAACACCACAGAAACTGGGTCTGTGTGCACCAAGGTCTGAGACTAACCAGGAAAGGTAGGATGTGTTACTGCTCTTGTAGGGGGTGGATAATCAAACACCTGTTTCAACAAAAAGGAAAACTGAATTACTTTCATTTTTGTAATCTGTTTCAAATTTCCTCAAGGGGAGAGTAGGCTGGATAAAAAGTCCTATGTGGATTTTGGGTGGAATTCCTTAGCCACGGTATAGTGAGAGCAGACATTCCCAACTGTCGTGGGCCACCAATGGGTACAAGTTGAAATATTAACCCCAGCAGACAGGCAGCACCTCGGCCGGCTAGAGTCTGCAAGCAGTCACTGCCAGCCTGGATCTCTGAATTCTTGTATACTAGATGTAGTTTTTCAGTCTCTCAAAGTACTGCCATAAGCCACCATGACCAGCTCACCCCCTTTCAATTCATGATCCTTCTATCATAGCCTCTCTCAAAATGTAAGAATTAAAAACTTTTGTAAGGTAATTCATTTTACGAGCATGAGTGTTTTGCCCGCACATATGTCTGTATGCCATACACTTGTTTGGTGCCTGCAGAGGTCAGAAGCATTGGATCCCCAGAACTGGAGTTATGGACAGTTGTGAACCACCATGTGGGTGCTGGGAATCAAACCTGGGGTCTCTTGTCAGAAGGCCAAATGCTCTTATCCACTGAGCCATCTCTCCAGCTTCTCAAATGCAGGAATTTTACAGGTGTGCATACTACACTTAAATTCTGTTTGGCATGGAAAAGGTTGTGACACTAAACAGGAAAAATCCTTCCACATACACTATTTTGTTTCAGTGTTAGTGGTCATAAAACTAAAACCATTTTCTTTTTGTTTTTTGAGACAGGGTTTCTCTGGGTAGTTTTGGTGCCTGTTCTGGATCTTGATCTGTAGACCAGGCTGGCCTCGAACTCATAGAGATCCATCTGGCTCTGCCTTCCGAGTGCTGGGATTAAAGGCATACACACCACCACCGTTCGGCTTAAAAACATTTTCAATTACTTCAGTTACCATAAATCTGGAGTACAAGCCCATAAGGGAGTGATCTTTAGGGCTTCAAAATGTGTGGACAGTTCTGAATCCTAATTTTGCCTAAAATGCAGATACCTGGCTCTGGTTATTTCAAATGCTTTCTCCCTCAAACAAGAAGCATTCCAATGAAGGTTGTGAGTGGTGCTTATGCCTGTTATGTGAGCTGTTAGAGGCGGCGCCTGAGACCGAGGCTGGCCTGAGTGGTGCCCCAAGTGGGACATGTGATTCTGAGCAGTTAGAAAAGAAAGGGTTCTGGCCTCCTCCGGAGCAAGTGTCAAACCTGACTGTCTTTCCAGCTGTCAAAGACCCCTCATGCTGCAGGTGTAGTGGTGCACACATTTAATCCCAGCACTTGGAAGGCAGAGAGAGGCAAGCAGATTTCTGAAGCCAGCCTGTCTACACTGTGAGCTCCAAGATAACCAGGGCTCCATAATGAGGCCTTGACTCAAAAACAGAAACAACAAAACCAAAACCAACAACAATCACCTTCTCTTCTAGAGGACCCTGGTTCAATTCCCGGTACCCACAAAGCAGCTCACAACTGCCTGTAACTCCAGTTCCAGGAGCTCTGATGCCCTCTTCTGGCCCCTATGGTAACCAGGCTTGAAAGTGATACACAGATACACCGGCAGGCAAAACTCACACACATAAAAAGTGGGGGGTGGGTGGGGTTTGGAGAGATGACTCACAGGTTAAGAGCACTGGTTGCTCTTCCAGTGTTCCTGAGCTCAGTTCCTGGCAACTGCATGGTGGCTCACGACCATCTATAATGAGATCTGGTGCCCTCCTCTGGTGGGCAGGGGTACATGCAGACAGAACACTGTATACATAATAAACAAACAAATCTTTAAAAAAAAAAAAAAATATTGGGGCTGGAGAGATGGCTTAGTGGTTAAGAGCCTAGGCTGCTCTTCTAGAGGTCCTGAGTTCAATTCCCAGCATGCAGACAAAATATCCATCAACATTAAATATGTAAATAAACAAAGGCAACATCTGTATTCTCAAAATGCCAGCATTAAAGGAAAAAAAAAAGGAGGAACAAGAAAATTAAAGCCAGGCTTCACAAAGTGAATTCTAGGACAGCCAAGGCTACACAGAGAAACTCTGTCTCGGAAAAAACTAAAAAGACCACTTGGGAGGCAGAGCCAGGTGGATCTCTGTGAGTTCGAGGCTAGCCTGGTCTACAGAGTGAGATCCAGGACAGGCACCAAAACTACACAGAGAAATCCTGTCTGGAAAAACCAAACACATGGCCTGTTTTAGTCTTTAGCCCTATAATATCAAGAAAAACCCACGTTGTTACACATGCTAAGCAAGGGTTCTACCACTAACACCCATCCCCAGCATAACCCTAGTTTTACACCATGGCTGTCTAAGGTTTTGGACACCACAGTCTTGGGCACGTCAAATTCCTGGAGACACACTTGACGGCTACTGTGTTCTAGCAAATCCTCCTCTCTGAGCATGCTCACCCACAGGGTGACCCAAGGCTCTGGGCCCACACTAAGTACCAACACTGCAGAGTCTGTAGTCTGAACCAATAAACACAAGCATCAGCTCAGTTCTACTATTATTTATTTTTTTAAATATTTTTGAAAAAATATAATTTTTTTACAATATTTTCAACTTAAAACACTATTCACACTGAACACGTATGGCAGCTTAACCTACCCAAATATGAAGTTTAAGAAGCCAAAACTGTTCTAGCTTTGTTAAAAGAAAAACTGTGCTGCAGACTATAGTCACGATGGTTAACAAAGCAAGGAAGAGCACCACTCAATTCATGCTACCTACCACCTTTTTAGTACTTCAATTGGATTATGGGCTGGTGTTGGTCCTGTGTTCGACTTCACACGTGTATGGCTATGACACAATCGATCCTGAGAAGATGCAACCTCCAATCCTATTTCCTCAAGTTCACACTGGGAGAACCCAGTGTTCCTAACATGATAATGCACCAAGCAAAAGCCAGAGCGGCTCTTATCTGCCCACCACCGCAACCTCCGCCAGACATTCTCGTGTAATCTACTTCTAGTTAACAGACTTTCTTCAGAAAAGGTTATTTTCGATGGACAAATACAACTGAGAAATCTGCTTAACAATTCAGAACCTAATTTAAACTTACTCATTTACTTATTTTTTTACAGAGTGCAGACATTAGGAAGTGTCAGTCAATCCTTAGGGACCAGTTTAGCCTCAAAGACAGACAATTCGGTGAGAGTTGGAGGTTATTTAATTTGGTTCTTTGTCACAGCTGACTGGTGCTTCTTCCGTTGCTGTCTTTACAATCAGCCATGGGGCCAATGCTACTTTCAGTAACTGTGTGACGGCTTCTTACTTAGTAACAGTCTCAGCACTTTTATTAAGCATGCAAGACTAACAAAAACTTTGGCAATGCATAAGTGTAACACAGTGGCGAGAGCTTTTACAATGAAGTCTTCTAATACTGCCTCCACAGTGTGGAAATTGTGCTACATCCACCAAAAGAGGGCCCGTCTACTCAAATATGTTAGTACTTCACCCCAGGAACAAACTCCTTTGCATTTGGATTCAGATTGCTCTTGACCTGGAAAATAAGTACATAAGAAAAAAAAAAAAAAAAAAAAAAAAAAAAAAAAAAAGCAAATTCATTACAGTTGGCTGTGGATTCTCAGAAGCATTCAGCCTAGATCCTTATGTAAAAAATATCTCAGAAAAATAAGAAAGATTGGACTACAGTTACACCTAGCCCCAAAAACCTATGGCAGAGAAAGAATGTGATATAAGTTCTATATCCTTTTTTTTTTTTTTTTTTTTTTTTTTTTAAATATAGGTCTCTCTCTATGTAGTCCTGGCTGGCCTTGAACTCAAGAGATCCACAAGCCTGTGCTTCCCAAGTGCTGGGACTGAAGGTGTGTGTCACCACACAAGGCCTCTAAATCCTATTATATTAACTTCTAAAGTAGGAACTGACATTAAGTATAACAAAAAAACAAAACAAAAAACCCCCACATAACTTCTTAAAAAAAAACTTCACATAAACTATAAGGAATAGCATGGAACAAAGAATTCTGTCAACTGTACTGTTACTCTGAAAATACTTCCAACCCTAAATACACGGTCACAGTTTGATTAGCTGGGCACTGCTGGCTGTTGGTGCATTTTACTTACGATTGTCACTAAAAACTTGGGAGTTATCTTTCTACAACTGCTGCCCTCTAATCCCCACAGGTGACACTGGAGTAACAGGAAAAGAAAACTACACAGGACACAGAAGACCTGAGTTGGCAATCTCAACTCTGACTGTTCCAAATTTCCGTGTAAGCTTGGACAAATCAGTCTCTCCAAGACTCCATTTCCACATCAGCTTAGAAAACAACGGAAGAGTAGGCCACATTCTCTAAGCACTCTAGAGACTCACACCAGCATTATTCTGTTCCTCACTTCTACTTTCCTAAGCAGACATGTCAATGTAAAGGAAAAAGAGCTGGAAATTCTCTACATTTGAGTTGGGAGTTGATAAAAAAGAAACCAGGAGATTCCAGGGGTAAATGTAGACATGCAGGTAGGCTCTTTTTTTTTTTTTTTTTTTTTAAATTGAATTTAATTCCAATGTCATGTATTTTAAGACCAAAACATAATACTATATAACACATTGGACCAATAAGTTAGATAAATTGAGATAAATAGTCTCTATTCCCACAGGGGAAATAAATTTACATTTTAATTAAAGAATGTTCTAGGCCTGGGCTTGACCTTCAGCATCATATACACACAAATAAAAACCCTTTAGAGGAAGAAGAGTGAGCATGGTTTAATTGTACAACCCAGAAGCCTTGACTATATAAGCTTCTGGCAGCTAGAGAAGTCTAAGAATGAATTAATCTCAAATAGTCTGAGTTAAACAAATCAGTTTCTGTGTTACAGATTTATGCAAAATCTAGGTTATATATTAAGCCTAGCAAAGCCTTTATTCATCAGAGCATCAGTATTATTTGACACAACTAATGTAGCCATAAGCAAATATGCTGAGATCAGATTGAGATTATACACCTGTACAGCTGGGTTACTGTTATTTACTGCAACAAAGATTACACCACAATGTAAATTTCAAGGCTTTCTGTATTGTCCTTTAGCTGCAGAATGGTTTCCAAAAGCCTGATGGGGAAGATGACTCTAAAATATCTCCTTGAGATGCTTAAAACCTGATTCTTCAAGTTTGGGTGATTATGATGAACAGCTTAGTAAATGAATGCAGAGTGAACAGACAACAATGGAGAAATTCCAGACAATTCTTTTGGCCAGAAAAAACAGAAAAAATTGTAATTTCCAAATCTTGTGGCACATAGTGGCTCATGCTCATAATTCCAGGTCTTGGTAGACTGGGGCATGAGGACTGCTTTAAGTTTGAGGCTAGTCAGGGTTAAGCATTGCGTTTCAGGTTGGATTGTGCTAGAGTAAAACCCTGTTTCAACCACCGACCCACCTCACGAAACAAGAAAATCTTTTAATTTTAGTAAAAGACTCATCAGGTTCTCCTGTGGTGACGATGAGAACTTTATTGCAGGCACATCACCAGTGACAGCACTGAGGAGAAGTAAGACTACGAATCTAGCTTTGCATTCTTTATCTGCCAAGAGCTTGTAAAAATATCTCAAAGAAACCCAATCAAGAGATCGTAGAAATTTTATCAGATAAAAATTTCCAAATTTTACCAAACATTTAGGTAACAAAGAGCAAAACTTTCCATCAAGATATAATCAAGTCATATGGTAATACTGTAAGTTTCTGGACTACTCCAAGACATTTAAATACTCCAAAGGCAACATTAAGTTTAATGCAACATCAATGTTGGAAGCAACAATGAGTTATCCTATATAAATGAGACTAGGGGGCCTCTACTTCCACTCTTAAAAAAAGTGGGAGAATTTTCAAAGGGGAAGAGATGTGGAACTCTTCTTAAATAGAGTGCTGCTGGATTTTCCACTTATGGGAAAGATGAGGTAGGGTCTAAAAAGATGAGAAATGACTTTTTACCACAAGATCTTCCAGAGAAGAGCCATCACTGATAACAAGGTCATTAAACTGGTCTTGGATTTGGTCCATAGTTTGTGGGAGATCTCGAGCTGGAATAAACCATTCATGTTCTTCTTCCTCTTCCAGCATTTCTTGGAAACAACGTTCAATAAATTCTTCTTCCCACAACTCCTCTTCTATCTAGAGTCACAACAAAAAGGGATAATTATAGCATAACTAGTAAGACACCCCTAAATATGGCTTAAAATATCTTAAACTAAGTCATCTGAAAACATATTGTAAGGGCAAGGTATATATGCCTTTAATCCCAGCACTCCGGAGGCAGGCAAGCAGATACCTGAGTTTGAGGCCAGCCTTTTCTACATAGCCAGTTACAGGCCAGCCAAGGCTATACAGTGAGACCCTGTCTCAACAGAACAGAGCAGAACCAAAACAAATCATGATGTGGCTGGCTGTCATCTCGGCATCATAGCAAGGAAAAAGTAAAGGACAGAGCCGGGTGGTGGCGGCACACACCTTTAATTCCAGCACTTGGGAGGCAGAGGCAGGAGGATCTCTGTGAGTTGCAGGCCACCCTGGTCTACGAGTTCCAGGACAGCCAAAAAGACACAGAGAAATCCCATCTCAAAAAACAAAACAAAACAAAAACCCCAAAAGATAAAGATGAAAAATAAAGGAGTGACCTCTTTGAGAATATTGATCGGAATTACTCATGAAGCCTTAAAATACCAAGGCCCTAATCCAACCTGCATAAAGACTACAGGAAAATCTCTAGGAAGTAGAGATTTAAAATAGCAGCAAAGGGGGCTGGAGAGATGGCTCAGAGGTTAAGAGCACTGGGCTGCTCTTCCAAAGGTGCTGAGTTCAATTCTCAGCAACTACATGGTGGCTCACAACCATCTATAATGATCTGGTGCCCTCTTCTGGCCTGCAGGCATACATGCAGGCAGAACACAGTATACATAATAAATCTTTTAAAAACAAACAAACCCCCCAGCTCTAGAAAACAAGTAGGTGGTGGCGCGCGCGCGCGCGCACACACACACACACACACACACACACACTCCCTGCACTTGAGAGGCAAGTCGATCTCTATAAGTACAAGGCCAGTCAGAGAAAGTTCCAGGACAGGAAAGGCCACACAGAGAACCCTTCCCCTGCCCCCAATAAAAAGGTGGGGAGGCTGGAAGAAAGGACTCAGTGGTAAAGAGCACTTGCTATTCTTGTAGAGGATATTGTAGAGGATTCATTCCCAATATCCATGTTGGATAGCTCCCAAACTCCAGCACTAGGGGATCCAGCACCCTCTTCTAGTCCACTCTCTGCACCCACACACACACGGCTATTAATGGCTAGCCTCACAATCAAAAAAGTAAAAATAAATCTTAAAGCCAAGCCCGATGGTTCATGCCTTTAATCCCAGCGCTTGGGAGGCGTAGGTGTGTGACTTTGAGGGCAGCCAGGGTTACAGGGTGAAATACCTTGCCTTAAAAACAAACAAAGCTGGGCGGTGGTGGCACACACCTTTAATCCCAGCACTTGGGAGGCAGAGCCAGGCAGAGCTACACAGAGAAACCCTGTCTTGAAAAACCACCAAGGTGTTAGAGGCACATGCTACATTAGTTGGAAAGCTTTCTTCCCCAAAATGACTAAGAAATTGCTGAGGGCAGGGCTCAGATACAGAAGTAGAGACAATGGTTCTCTGTGTAGTTTTGGTGCCTGTTTTGGCCTTGTGAGTTCAAGGCACATGCTACATTAGTTGGAAAGCTTTCTTTCCCAAAATGACTAAGAAATTGCTGAGGGCAATTTCTATCTAGAGTCACAGAATACAGAAGTAGAGACAATGGTTCTCTGTGTAGTTTTGGTGCCAGTTTTGGCCTTGTGAGTTCAAGGCCAGCCTGGGCTACGGAGGTTCCAGGAAAGGCACAAAGCTACACAGAGAAACCCTGTCTTGAAAAACCAAACCAACCAACCAACCAACCAACCAACCAACCAACCAACCAACCAACCAA
>CABHPQ010162563.1:0-14411 GCA_902168405.1 Peromyscus aztecus
GGACTCCGAGTCCTTTGGCCATCCTGATACAAAAGCTTCTATCTCCATCTCTTCAGAAAGCCTTCCTCCTTTTCCATATCCCTGCCCTGCTTTTCTTCTGCTGTCCTGTAGTATTATGTGTGACACAGGACACATCTAACATGCAACTGTTTGGTCCTTTACTGACTATCATCCATGTAGTCATTTGATGGTCATTGAACTCTACTGGGAATCTGTGCTGGCGTCTGTGTGAGACACTAGAAGCCACCAGGCAGCTCAAGAGGCAGGGTAGGCAGTGGACCAACGGCAGCACACACTGAGCGTGGGGTGGCAGATCAGGTCAGAGGCAAGCAAGGGAGCTCAAGAAAGGACTTTGATTGAGGATTGGGTCATTAAACAGGGGTGGCACAAGATTTTTCAGGAGGAGGTGACATTTGAGTTGAGCTGTCACAGGCTAGGATAACTAAGCTAATAGATGCTAATAGATTGGACACAGAGGTGCAGAATTACCCACAGTGAGGGAACAGCTATTGCTTTACACAAGCGCCATATGCATTTCCAACTGTCATGTTTTGCCACATTGAAAGACTGCATGACTTTTTCCTGGGGACATGTGAATGTCTGCTCACTGCAGACAGGGCCGCAGCAACAGACGACAGTACGACTCCATCAAAGTCTAACTTGACAAACCAGTGAGCTTATTGAGCTTACTTACAGCATGGGTGAGGGATTGCTTATAGGAACATGAGTGACTCCAAACGTCTCACCCTAACACAGATGAGGACTTCTCCACTTCGAAACTTCCACATTGTATTTCTGGAGACTCGGAGCTCGGCAGAACTATAAACAGCTGGGAGGGTGGCGTAGGAAGGTGTGGCTGAGATCTCAGGTGAGAGTCCAGGGACTCTCGCCATTCTCTCCTCTGTAAGGGGAGGTCATTCAACAGCGATGGAAACAGCCTGTGTTGTTTTGGGGTCCTCCCTGGCCAACAGCTTATAGGGAGGTCGCTCATCCCTGACCTTGGAGTTTTTCCATTAGTCACCTATGCCTGTTGGGAGCATCTTTTTTTTTTTTTTTAAACCAAACAGGGTACCTTTTGCCCATTTTCTAACCATTGCTCTAATGTCGACAGGCACAAGGTGTTGTGGGATTTTCTCAGTCACTTCAATGAGTGTCATCTATGCCGACCTCAACCATAAAGCTCCTAAGAATGCCACAGCTAGCTGGGCCCCTGTACCTTTGTGAACTGGTTTCCCGGCCTTGCTTCCTTAGGGGGCACCTGCACCTCTTTCAGATGATTTTCTAAATCTGTAAAACACTGAGAAGTTGACATCATAGCATCTATGTAGTGAAGCATCTTTAGACAGGGTGGCAGGATCTCTGAAGACTGCCATCATCCATCCCAACAAGTGGCAGTTGATCTCAGGAGCCAGCAGCTAAGTATATGTCAAAGAAAGAGGTTGGTGAGGTTCAACACAGCGTGAAAAGACTTCTTTGTCTGTCTTAAAAGACCATTGTTGAGTACAGTGGCATGGATGGGAAGCACTATCCTACGTAGTTCTCCACAATTTCTGTGAGTAATGAAGCTTCTTCATCCTGGTGAATGTCCATGGCGATCTCACATCTGCTCCACTGCCACGGCTATCTTAGGGCCAGAGCAATCTGGCCCCCACACATCTAACTTGTTCTCCCTTTCCTTCTGGTCCCCCAGCTATCAGAAATGGCATACCAACACCTCCACCTCACCTTATCCTTTATCCAATTTGGCCAGCAAACCAGAGGCTAGGTCAGAACAGCATCTGCACCCCTTTTGTAATTCATCCCTCACATGGCCAAAGACTCTGGGTGCACAGCTCAGCCTGCACTGTGTTCTTATCTCCCATAGCAGAGACAATGCAACTTCTGGGATCCTCCATAGGCTCTTCCTTCATGGATACTATTGTAAGAGACTGTAGTATAGTCTCTGGTTTATCAGCTATTCTCGGGATATCCCCGTTCTCCCTGGGCTGGCCACATTTACCAAGGAGGCACACTATCTGTGGTGGTTTGAATGGAATTGGCCCTCCTAGGTTCATCTATTTGCATGCTTAGTACCAAGTTGGTGAACTTAGAAGGATTAGGTGTTGTGGAATATTATTTTAACGAGGCAAAGGTGTATTACATTTGTTTATGCTGCAGAGTATTACTTTAACTGTGTGAAGGTGTGTTGCATTGGTTTCTGCTGCCTTTGTTAACAATGTAAAGATGTGCTACATTTGTTTATGCTGCATTTGTTTAATTATGTAAAGATCTGTTGCATTGGCTTCACCTTGCCTGCCTAAGGCACCTGATTGGTCTAAAAAAGAGCTGACCGGCCAATAGCTAGGCAAAGAAAGAATAGACAGGGCTGGTGGGCAGAGAGAAAATAAGTAGGAGGAGAAATCTAGGCTCGAGAGAAAGGAAGGAGACAAGATCGAGGGAGAGAGGGACATGCTCAGGACCAGAAGCTAGGCAGTTTCCAGCCAGACATGGAGACAGCAGGAAAGTAAGATATACAGAAAGAAAAAAAAAAGATAAAGAGCCCGAGGCAAAACGTAGATAAAGAGAAATAGATTAAAATAAGAGCTATGTAAAGGGACATTTCCTGTCCTGACTGTCTGGTCCCAAATAACTGACTCAGAGGCTGAATATGAATTATAAATTCTCAGACTTATTACTAACTAGCTCTTACATTTTATGTTAACCAATATTTCTATTTATACTTTGCCACGTGGCGGTAACTTATTAGCATGGCATGTTCATCTGTGTCTGTCTGGTGACTCCTGACTCCACCCTTCCTCTTCCCAGCATTCTTAGTTTGGTTACCCCACCTATACTTCCTGCCTGGTTACTTGCCAATCAGCATTTTATTAAACCAATTGAGTGACAAATCTTTACAGTGTATGAGAGGATTATTCCACAGCAGAGCTAAGATAAAGCCGAGCATTCATAACTAATAAGAAGTCATGATTTGGGAGCTGGTTGGTGGCCCAAAGAAAAAGCCTGCTACAATTAGGAGGTGTGGCCTTGTTGGAGAAGGTATGTCCTGGGGGCGGGCTTTGAGGTTTCCAAAGCCTGCCCTGGGCCCAGTCTCTCCCTCTCTCCCCCTCTCTCCCCCTCTCTCCCCCTCTCTCCCTGATGCCTGGGGATCAGGGTGTTAAAGCTCCCGGCTACTTCTCCAGCCCCATGCCTACCTCTGTGCTGCGATGCTTCACACCATGATGATAAGGGAGTAAGTTTCAGAAACCGTAATCAAGTCCCCAGTTAAATGTCTTCCTTTATAAAAATTGCCTTGGTTGTGGTGTCTCTTCACAACAATAGAACATTAACTCAGACACTACCCCATAAAAACGAGAAGACAACCTCTCCAGTCCTTTCCCTCTACTCTGTGTCCCCAGAGTTCTCCACGTTCCCTGGGCTGTGATTACTCTGTTTCCAAAGGCTCACTGATGTGTTTGCCCCCTCAGTGTACGTGCTGTTCCCACTCTGTCTGTGGTTCCCTCTCCTGCGCTCTTTATACTTGTGGCTTGATACTGAATGACAGCTATAATTGGTCCAGTCACTGGAAAAGGGCACAGTCTGCTGTAAATTGATAAGTAAGTGCTCCCTAAGGTAACACTTAGACTGCTCTGAGTTGGCTCCACCTGAGTCAGTTCCCTAACATTCGTCACGTGGAGAGAAGGATACAATTCTCTATTAGAGGCATTAAAAGCTCGGGAACACATCTATAAGACCACCTCACAAAGCCTAGACTGAGCCACCAGCCTGGCATCACTTCTCTGCCCCGTAAGCAGGATGACCCTGATAATACATCTGCATCTCACTTGTCAAGAGTCCTGTTCTTTAGTCACAGCTAAATTAGGGCCAAGGGCAGGTCTGGTTTGCATCAACCAACCTGCCTACTTTGGGCATCACTATCCACCCATCCTGGTCAGAGCTGATGAAGGGAGGTGCTTGCAGCAATCAGAGGTGGGTAATGGACCTTCATGGATTTCAGCAAACACTCAGCCAGTCTTAGGGGGATCAAAGGAACCAGCCTAGCCAAGCCCAGACATATGGGCTGAGGAAGCCATATCTAGATGCAGAGTTGTCCTCAGGCCGGAGGCAGGACAAGAGCAACACAAGGCTGGGAAGTTTCCAGGGAAGGCTAGCAATGCACCCCATGTACCAGCTTTTACTCTCCCACGAAGCTCTACAAAGTTACAGTAAACTCAACAAACACGAAAGACGTAAGCCACAGTAAAGAGAGAATGGGGAAAACAATAGCACAGTTTGGGGAACTGGAGAAAGAAGATGAAGGCCAGTAGCTAAGAGACTCTGAAAACTGAGTCAAAACTGTCTTAATTACTTTTCAACTGCTGTGAGAAAACGTCAGGACCAAGGCAACTTATAGAAGTAAGCATTTAATTTGAGGATCACAGTTCCGGAGGGTGAGAGTCCATGACCGCTTATGGCAGGGAGTATTGTACTGGAGCAGTAGGTGAGAGCTTTCCATCTGATTCATAAGCATGAGGCAGATGGAGCTAAGTAGGAAAAGAATGGGTGTTTTGAAACCACAGTGCTACAACCAGTGACAGACCTCCTTCAACAAGGACACACCTCCTAATCCTTCCCAAACAGTTCCACCAACCAAGATCAAGTATTCGAACATATTAGCCTGTGGGGGCCATTTTCATTCAAACTCCCACAAATACCGAGGCAGCAAGGGAAAACAGTGCAAATGAGCTCACAGCATTAAATCCTGACCATTCATAGGAACTGTAGCACCATTAGGAACTGGACGTACCATGTCTTCTCTTCTAGAGGATAGCAGAGGCTACAATGAAGGGCTGGTAGAATCTGATCAGTGAAAGGAGCAGTTAGAGTCAGACACAGTGACACAACTGGAATCCCAGTACTCAGGAGGCTGAGGCAGGAGAATCTTAAGTTCAAGACCTTGATCTAACATATGAGAGCCAGGGTGGGGCGGGGGCAGTAACTCTTCTGGTTCTGTGCCCTACAAGGGAAGGATTAATTGCTGCCGGCAGAAGTCTGCATGTTCCTTCTCCGGAGATGGTAAAGCACATGGTTCCTGGGTTGGAGGATTCTGGGAATAGTTTCTAACAGGGTATGCCGTTAAATAGGAGAGGTTAGATAAAAGTTTTCTACTGAAAATTGGGACCCAGGTGGTAGAGATCAGGTAGAATGTTCATGATAAAGTGTCTGGCAGATGATTGGAAAATGGCCCACCAGTATCAAAGTTTTAGTAGATGAAGAGAGAAGACCTAAAGACATCAACATCCAGGATTCCCTAGTGACACCACTCAGCTCTGTGGCTCAGGAGTGCGTTCTGAAGTCACTGAGCACCACCCCCTCACTGAGAGTTCAGCCTCTGATGTTCCCCTCTTAGACATGAGCAGATGGGCAAGGACCCTGACAGACACGAGAGAAATAATGGGAGAGGCAAGGATTTAAACACACAGGAACAGTAGATGCAGGAGAAAAGAGCAAGTGCAGACACCATGCAAGATTTAAGGCACTGCAAAGAATGGGGAAACACTTGTTCATGCAACAGGAACAGAAAACTGTAAAATGCTCAGTCAGTTTTATAGGACAAAGACTGTCCTTGGGAATTATAAATATAACAGTAAAACAATACAAATATGTTCAAAATACAAGTGAAAGGCATTTCAGAAAAAAGAGGAGAGCCGAAGGTTGGCTGGCCCATGAGATAATTCTAGAATACTTCCAGAATGGAATGTTGCGGGATATTTGTTTACACTGTGTGAAGATGTGTCATTGTGATTGGTTTAATAAAAAGCTGAATAGCCGATAGCTAGACAGGAGAGGTTAGGCAGAACTTCCGGGCAGAGAGAGGAACTCAGGGGATGGATCTAGGTGTGTGGGGAGACACCAGTGAGACGCTGAGGAAGTCGGATGTGCAGTATGGAGGAGAGGTAAAGAGCCACACAGCAGAACGTAGATGAATAGAAATGGGTCAGTTTACTTTATAAGAGCTAGTTGACACCAAGGCTAAGCTAAGGCCAAGCATTCATTATTAATAATTAGACATTTCCGTGTCATTATTTGGGGGCTGGCAGTCCAAAGAAAGTCCAGCTACAATGAAGGACACGATTTCCATAGTAAAAGGTCTCACTAAAATCTTACGGTTTCGGGTCCCTCATACATGAAGCTAGAAGTCTCCGTTGCACTCTAACAACTAAAACACTGAATGAATTGAAAATTCAGCCAAGTATGACGGTGCACTCCTGTACCCTCTACCTCAGGAAGGCTCAGGCAGGAAGATTACGAGTTCCTGGTCAGTCTAGGTGAGACCCTGTCTCAATAAATAAATAAATAAGCACATAAATACACAAATAATTTTTAAATATTAAAAAAAAAGAAATAACAGAAATTTCAGTCACTCTTTCCAACAGGAGGGGGTCACAAAGCAAACAGGTGTACATGAGTTGCAGATTCAGAGAACTGTTGTCTACCACAGTAAAACCCCAAGCCCAGGCACAGCTCCAGGGATACCCACTCAAGGGATGCCCTCAAACTTCTGTGAACTTGTCTCCATGAGTTTGATGACCAGAATCTCAGAGATATTTGAGGGGGGCGGGAAATCTCAAACATCTTGCAGGAAGAGAGAAAAAAAGTCATTTTGAAAAATATAGAAAACTGTATTTTTCAAATCAAAATCTTTCCTCAGGAGAGGCTAACAAGATCCCACCATGCAGGAATTCGCTCATTGTGTAGATGATCTGAACAAAAGGAGGCATCCGATTTCAGCCCACACCGTACATCTGTCCACCCAAAAGGGGGCAGGAGAATGAGAAACAGATGTGAGATTCACAGTCCAGAGGAGAGGGCTCATTAAGAGACCAATGCCGTTGGGGTTTCTGTAGAATACTTCCTCTCCTCACACAACCTACCATTGCTCGACTGAAAGTCTATTTACAACCATTCCGGCTACCCAGCATACCGTGCGGGACTATCAAGGAAACACTCCAGGGTGACCATTCCGGCTACCCAGCATACCGTGCGGGACTATCAAGGAAACACTCCAGGGTGAGCTACACAGCTCAGGAGGTAGAAGCACTTGCCGTGTGTGCTTGGTGACTTGAGTTCAATCCCCAGAACCCACAGTAGACGAGAACCAATTTATGAAGGTCATCCTCTGACCTCCACATGTGCACTGTAACATGCCTGTGTCTGCATTCACACCACACACACACACACACACACACACACACACACACACACACACACTTAAAAATGAAAACACTACAAAACCACCAGCTTTAATCCATGGTGTTCAGATAGAATGCAGGGTGTTCTTTCAAAGTTCTTTTATCTGTTGAGACTTGCTTTGTGTCCTAGTATGTGGTCAGTCTTGAAGAAATTTCCATGGGCTGCTGAGAAGAAAATATAATCTTCGATGTTAGGATGAAATGTTCTATAGATATCGGTAAGTTCCATTTGATTTATGACAGTATTTAACTCCAGAATTTCTTGGTTTAGTTTTCGTCTGGATGACCTGTCAGTTGGTGAGAGTGAGGTACTGAAACCTCTCACGATCACCGTGTGAGCATCCATATGCAATTTTAGCTATAGCAGTGGGGTTTTTGTTTTTGTTTTATGAACTTTCGTGTCCTTGTGTTTGGTGCAGGAATGTTTCAAATTGCGATATCCTCTTGGATTTTTCCTTTGACTAGCAGGCAGTGTCTTTTCCTATCTCTTCTGACTAGTTTTTCAGAAGTCTCTTTGGTCAGGTATTAACATGGTTCCATCTGCTTGCTTCTTGAGTCCATTTGCTTGGAATATCTTTTTTCCACCCCTTTTCCCCTGAGGTGATGTCTTTCCTTAGTGTTAAAGTATGTTTCTTGGATGCAGCAGAAAGATGGATCTTGTTTTCTAATGTGTCTTTTTACTGGTGAATTAAGACCATTAAGATGGAGAGTTATCAATGAGAGGTGTTTATTGATTCCTGTTATTGTGTTGTTATGGTGTCTGTTTCCCCTATTGATTTACTGTTCCGGGATTATTTATTCCTTGTGTCTTCTTGGGTGTAATTAATGTCTTCAGACTGAAGTTTTCCCCTAAGTGCCTTCTGTAGAGCTGGATTGGTAGCTTTTCTTTCTCCGTTAGTTGTGACTCGTAGTTTTGCTGGGTACAGTAGTCTGGGCCAGTATCCATGGTCTCTAGAGTGTGTAGAATATCCATCCAGGCCCTTCCGGCTTTTAGAGTCTTTATTTAGAAGTCAGGTGTTATTCTACCAGGCCCATTTTTATATGTGATTTGGCCTTTCTCCTTTGTAGCTTTTATTTTAATATTCTCTGTTCTGTACATTTAATGTTTTTATTAATTTGTGGTATTTGGACTTCCTTTTCTGGTCCGGTCTACTTGGTGTTCTGCATGCTTCTTGTATCTTGATAGGCATGTCCTTCTTTAGAGTGGGGAAATTTTCATCTATGGTTTTGTCAAAAAATATTTTCTGTGCGCATGACCTGGCTTTCTTCTCTTTCCTCTATTCCTATTATTTGTAGGTTTAGTCTTTTCATATTTCGTGGATTTTTTTGGATTTGTCATTTTCTTTGACTGGGTCATTTCTTCTCTCTTGTCTTCATCACCTGAAAGTCTCTCTCCCATGTCTTGTAATTTGCTGGTGAGGCTTACCTCTGATGATTTTTGTTTTTGTATTTTACATCTCAAGGTTTTTATCTCAGTTTTATTTCTGTTTGGGTTCCTTTAGTGGTTCTAATCCTTTGTTAAATTCTCTTTTTGTGTCTTGAATTGTTTTCATTTCTCATTATTTCATTCAACTGTTTGTGTTCTCATGGTCTTCATTAAGACATTCATTCATATCCTCTTCAGGGCCTTGGAACAAATTCATAATTGCTATCTATTTGAGGTCCTTGTTTTATGCATCAGTTAAATTGCATTTCCCAGGGCCTATTGCAATAGGATTACTGGCTTCTGGAGGAGCATATTGTCTTGGCTGTTCGTGTTTGTGTTTTTACATCTAGATCTAGGCATCTGGAGTTATGATGTCTTGGGTGTTTCCTGTTGTAGATATCTGGTCTTGTCTTTGTTGGGTGGTGTTCTGTTCTTTGTTACTGTCGCCCACTCTGGATCCGAGGCAAATGTGGTCCTTGCTAGAAAGTGCTGCTGCGGGTGAGTGACACAGAGGAGCAGAGACGGGATAGGAGAAAGGCTGAGAGGGTCAGCAGGAGAGAACTATCGAGATTGGGGCTCTCGGAGAGTGTAGGTAAGGTGGGAGGAGGGGCCTGCAGGCAGGTTGCTATGGAACCAAGAGTCGGTCTGGAGAGATCAGAATAGAAGACAGGAAAGTTAGTGGACACAGCCTACCTGTGCCCCAGCACAGTGTGGCCACTGGGGGTCCCTCGTAGAGAGTGTTTCTGTGGATGGGTGGCTAACACAAGGCTAGAAGGGAAGGCTGAGGGTGTCAGTGGGAAAGAGCAAAGTTGGGTCCCCACCAAGAGGGGATGCATCTTACCAGGGAATGTTAGAGTGATTTTTTTTTTGTAAGATAAACAAAACCTGGAGGATGATATTGCCATGCGAGAAAGATTAAGGGAAATATTTTAGAAAAAAGAAAAATCACAAATATCAGAAATTGGATCTATATTTAAAAAAAAAAAAACCACAACAAAAAACTAGAGAATGGACAAAGTCCACTCCCTTTTCTTGTTCTTAATTGTCATATAGCAGTAGTTAACCACAAGGTATTTGATTGTGTGTGTGTGTGTGTGTATGTGTGTACACACAAGCTCACATATGTGCACCTGTGCACTTATGTGTAAGTGAAATGAGATACAACAATTTTACAAAGGATAGAATGGTGGAAGCCACGTGACTTCTTCAGGGAACAAGGCCTGAGGACAGTATGAATGTCTCTCCTTGCGGCAAGACCCTGGAGACCCTGACCCACTTGGCAAAGACCTGTGGACAGTTTGCTGAGTAATTCCGGGCATGACCCCAGGAGTGTGTGCTACATGCTCTTCTTGATTTCACTATGCTAGCCACACTGCTGGCCTGACTGAGTCATGGTAGCCATACTGCTGGCCTGACTGAGTCACAGTGGGTCATGAAGTTTAATATTACATATGTGCATAACTGTTCTGGAAAGAATGATTTAACCACAAGAGCTTTTAAAGAGATGCTATTAAATAGGAGTTAATGGGAACATTCAAGGAACAGGGAATGAAGCAGAATCATAGAAACCCACAGTCTCTCATTTCTCGTAGTTGTACCAATACCCCAAGAAGTTAAGAGAGGTAGACATAAAGACAAGGGATAAACAGTGCCAGCTATTAAGAGTCAGTTTCCAGGTGATATTGCCTCTAAGATAAATGGAAAAGCCTGGTATGCCCCCAGAGGGGATAGAGTAGCACAGAATATAGAATGGACTGATCCAGCTCTGGTTGGTGAGCTGATTGTGAGAACAGACCCTAGAGATGTAAATATTAATCACAAGAGACAAAACTGTCTCTCCCCCTGCATGATGCCGTAACCACATGTGCTGCCAACTGGGCACACTGTTCTACCTGTAGGTGTGCCTCGTTAGAAAAGCTCCTTTGGAGCATGCAAAACTGCTTAAGCTTCTGATGATAGAGATATAGATAAAAAGGTAATGGCTACCGGTGGGAGAGTTGGGAGACAGAAGCGGAAAGAGGGAAGGAACAAATTGCTAATTATTGTAACCATTTTTAGAAACTTAGGAAGTGAAACTGATCATAAAACTTCATGCAAACCACTGAAGCTGTATAAATAAGAACGCTCAGGCTGTCCAGGGCCACTTGTTTGAACAACAACAGGTGGTCACAGTCTCTTCTTGGTGCCGACTTCACACATCCGTCCCAGGTCATTGAACCCATCTGCAGCAAGACCTCCAGCAATAGAAGGTTGGAATCGGAATTACTTTATTATTACCAAGAAATCACGGCACTCACTAAGCGGTGTCGTGTTACTGAAGGTAGACATGGACTTTCTGTGAGTGTATACTGTAAACTATAATCTAATCCAATCACTATAAAACAAAAGTATAATGATAGGCTAAGAAGGCGGGGAGGGCAACGTGAAGCTCCCAGTCCTCAGTTAAAACCAAAGCAGGCAGAAGAAAAGATAGGAAATGCTAACAAATGTCTTAGCAGTGATTTAGCCCCCACTTCAGATTCTAATGTGAATGAACTGAGATAGTGGTACCACACTAACAGGACTCAGAGGAAAGCAGGAAGAACTTATTAGTTTCAGGCAGACTCCAGGCTGATGAAGGTTATGCCAGATTAAGAGCCTATTATGTACTAGTAAGGAGTCACTTCTCTAAAATGATAGAATGATACTAAACCCACACCCAACAGTGGAGCTTACTCTGGTGGGACAGCGTGGAGAAGGCGATGGCTCCACTCACAGCTGGAGAGATTAGGAATCTTACAGCACAATGGAACTGAACTTGACGTGTTAACAAGAGGATAGCTGGAGCTGTTTATAAATATGTGTGGTTCGGGCTGGCCTTGAACTCTTGATCCTCCTGCCTCCGCCTCCTTCAGCAAATCCTACCGGCTAGCTCCACCACAACCAGTGGTGGCACACGTCTTTAATCCCAGGACTTGGGAGGCAGAAGCAGGAGGATCTCTGTGAGTTTGAGGCCAGCCTGGTCTACAGGGTGAGTTCCAGGACAGTCAGAACTACACAGAGAAACCCTGTCTTGAAACAAACAAACAAAAATATGGAGGTTATATGGCACACATGTCAAGGAATAAACTAGCAGAGAAATTAAAACATACTTTTTTTTGTGTGTGCTGGGATTAAAGGCGTGCGCCACCACCGCTCAGCAAAACATACTTTTAACTGACATAAACACAGCAACTGGATGCAACATGAATCATGTTTACAGCAAAATTAATAGCATTGAATATATATGTTAAAAAAAAGAATTAAAATCAGCCAATAAAGTTTCAACCTTGGGAAACTAGAAAGTAAAAAACCAAGTTAAATTCACTGTAAACAGAAAAAAAGAAATAAAAATTAAAGCATAAAATATCAATGCAATAAGAACAAGAAATTGCAGCGAAGAGGATATACTTGCAGAAGACCCAAGTCCAAGTTTGAATCTCAGCACCCACGTCAGGCAGCCTCACAACTGCTTGAAACTCCAACTCCAACAATCAGATGCTTTCTTCTGGCCTGCATGGGCACCTACACACACACACACACACACACACACACACACACACACACACACACACACTTCAAAATAAAAAGAAAACAGGAAATCAAGAGAGAGAGAGAAAAAAAAAAGAATGGAACCCAAAGCCCTACAAACTGCAAGAACATTAAAAGCACAATCAAGGAATACCAAGGATAACTCTATGCCAACAAACGTGATAAGCTTAGTGAGATGGGCAAACTCTTCCAAAGTGAAATTCACTCACAATCAATCAACAAGCTGAATAACTGTCTCCATTCTATAAACTGTACCAAAAGTGGGGTATGGTAGTATAAACCTGTTATCCCAGCGTTTGGAACACAGCAGCAGGAGAATTGTGCATTTGAAGCAAGACTAGGCTGTATAACAAGACACTATCTCAAAAATAATAATAACAGCATTGATAACCAACAGCCTTCAAAGATAGAAAGCACCGAGCCCAAATGGACATACAGTGAATTCTGTCAAACCCTCGATTCGGAAACTGTACCAGTTCTCTGCAATCTCATTCAGAGGACACAGTCAAGCTACTTCATAGAGAAACCATAGGCTAGCCAAGACAAGACATCAGAACAACAGCAACAAAGCCACAAGCCAGTACTTCTCCAGAGTGCAGACATAAAAACCTTAACAAGCTATCTGCAAGCTGACTCCAACAATGTAGAAAAAGAAGTGTACAGCATAACCCGGTGGGATTTATCCCAGGTTTGCAAGACTGGTTCAATACTTAAAAGTCAATTAATATAGTCCATTGAAATGATCTTGCGATTTTTCTTCCTCAGTCAGCTAGGGAAGAAAAATTACAAGATCATTTCAATAGATGCAAAAAAATAGTTTTTAAACCTCTGCAATTATTAGTTCACTAGTATCATCCAGGACTCATGTTCGGTATTCTTCCTCAAATTACATAAACCAATGAAAATGAAAGAACCCAAGTCAAAATTATGTAACAGTGCTCCATCACAAAAGTGTGTCAGATTACAAGAACTCTGTCTTAAAACACTGGCACTTTAAGAGAACAATAATCTCAAAAAACCCATGAAATTGCCCAATTGTTCCCTAAACTGCTAAGCAGATTAACGTGACTCTAATAAATGAGTTTGGGTTTTTATAAAGAAACACCAAGTGAATTGGACAACTGGTACTAAGACTCAAAGTTTATCTTCTTTCCTTGTATCTGTTTAAAGAGGGACAAAAGTAGAGAAAAATATACCCTGACTTTAATTTTAAATGTGGCATACTTTTAATAAAAACTGGCTCAACTAATCAAAAGTACTTTTAAGCAGTCAAATTTCCCGAGCAATCATATTTATATAAACGGGCAAAGCATTGTAATCAGTGTTCTCACAGCCTTCACTGGGACTAATGTCAACAAAAAGTTTAATATGATAGTCTTAGATTTTAAGCTCATGATTTTGGGGATACATTCTCAGGTCCTCTTTAATAGGGGGACTGCAGAATATAACTGTCATTACACAGTAGTTTAAGACCACACATGGTAGTTAAAGAATGCAGAGTCTTTATGTAAGGATTAGAACATATTTTCTCTTAGTCCTTCAAGGACAACGTTCAGCTTGAGTCTGACAATCCCATGGTGTGATAGGATGGATCACTCTTAGCTTTGCAGTGGGTTATGTGAAATCTCTCATCCAACTGATCATGATTTTGGAGATTAAAAAATGGTTGAAAATGTTCTAAGTTTTAATAATCTCATCACAATATGCAGGGTATGTAGACAAAAGCTTTTTTTTTTTTCAGCTAACTATATGAAAAGATCATCCATGTGACCCAAAATGGGCAAAAGAAAAATTTTTTGGAGAAGAAAATTTTCAGACCTGTAAAAAGGACACAATAAGGATGTCAACAAAACAGCTGTGATTTTTTTTTTTTTTTCAATTACGGAGTAGTAGTCAGTTAACAGAACAATTATTTTCACAAAGGTGCATCGGAGACAACTTAAGATGGAAAAAACAACCACCCTACTATCTCCATACATAACTCATTTGTGCTATGCACCAACAAAAACCTGCTTTAAGTTTTCATGCCAATTTACAACCCTGGGCTCTACCGGGCATGGTTAGTAGCTATTGAAAATACCACAGGACAGCGTTACCTAAAGACACATTTGGTAGTGTATTAACAATACAAAAAAAAAAAAAAGACACTACAGTTAAAAAACAGTTCTTACCCAGCCTCACATTTT
>CABHPQ010162563.1:19435-41966 GCA_902168405.1 Peromyscus aztecus
CTCTCCAGCCCCATTGGCAGGTTCTTATAAAGCTCTACAGGCTTCCTCACATACAATCCTCAACTACACTCAATATAAGTACCATTACCCAAAGGAGTTGAAAGTTCACACAAAATCCTACATACAGATATTTATAGCAGCTATATTCCTAATTGCTCAACTTTGAAAGTGATGAACTTTTTTTTTTTTTTTTTTTTTTTTTTTTGAGACGGGATCTTTTTATGTAGTCTCGGCTGCCCTGTAACTTACTCTGTAGGCCAGGCTAGACCCAAACTCTCAAGGATCTGTCTGCCTCTGCCTTCCAATTGCATGCCCAACCCAAACAATGGAATATTATTCAGGGCTAAAGAATTTCACTATTATACTATGAGACAAGGTGTAAGAAACAAATATTAGTGAGTGAATGAAGCCAATTTATTACGTGGCGTTTCAGAAAAGGCAAAATGACAGAAAATGAAAAGACCTATGGCTGTTAGGGTTTGGTAGAAAGGTGGTGGGAGGGGCACAGAGGCTTTTTAAGGCACAGAAAACCCTCTGCATGATACAGCGGGTACGTGTCCTTGTACATTTGTTTAAACTCACAGAATGGACAACAGAGAGCGAACGCTGGTATGTGCCACGGGCTCAGGGAGACAAGGCATCAGTTTAATCATATTGATGATTGTCATGCACCACTCTGGTGGGGCGTGTTGGTAATGAGAAGGGCCGTGTACACGTGGGACAGGGATGATTTTGTCAACTTTACACAGCTAGAGCCATCCAGGAAGAGGGAATCTCAGTTGAGGAGCTGCCTCCATCAGATTGGCCCGAAGGCAAGTCTGTGAGGTGTTTTCCTGATTAATAATTAATGTGGGAGGGTCCAGGCCACTGTGGGCAGTGCCAGCCCTGGGCAGGTGGTCCCCGGTTGTCTAAGAGAACAAGGGAAAAAGCCAGGGCGAGCAAGCCGGTAAGTGGCGATCCTCCGATCCTCCCGTGGTGTGTGCCTCTGCCTCTGCTTGAGTTCCTCCCCTGAGTTCTCTCCATGTGAGGCTGTGATGTGGAATGTAAGACAAGCGAACTCTCCCCTCCTCAGGCTGCTTTTGGTCACGGCGTTTATCACAGCAACAGCTAGCGAGCATGGACAGGGTGTACGGGACAGCTGTCGTTCCTCTGGCTTGTGCTTTTAATCTGAATGCGTTCTGATCCTGAAAGCTCCCTTTCCTTCAAGTGTTCACTAAGGATAGAGCACCGAGGAAGAAAATGCATGCATTCAGACCAAGGCATGTAACTTAAATTCCAGAACACAGAGGCAAAAGTAAGCAGGGAAGGGACATAGACCCCAGGCCTTAGGCCTCGGGGTCTGTCCCTGTACCGTCGATTAATTAAACAAAAGTTAAAGAATTAGAAGCCAGACACTGCGGCACACCTCTGCGGTTCCAGCAGGAGGATCGGGAGTTCAAGACTATCCTCAGCTGCAGAGCCGGTCTGAGGTCAGCCTGCACTGCACAGGAGGGACCTGACTCAAAACAAAGAAACAAACAACAACAAAACTACGAAGAAATAGATGGAAACAGCTACACCAAAGTTAAAAGACAACAAAGTAACATTTCAAGTTCAAATGGACTAGGCTGGAGGCTGGAATAAAGGCATTTTCAAAGGCGGCTAGCTTTGAAAAGATCTCCCTCTAATTTCTGCCTTTACAAGCCAGCTGCTAGAGTAATGTGCTTTGTCAATGAGATCAGAAAGAAAGAAAGAGAGAGAGAGGGAGAGAGAGAGAGGAAGAGAGAGAGAGAGAGAGAGAGAGAGAGAGAGAGAGAGAGAGAGAGAGAGAGAGAGAAAGAAAGAAAGAAAGAAAGAAAGAAAGAAAGAAAGAAAGAAAGAAAGAAAGAAAGGAAGGAAGGAAGGAAGGAAGGAAGGAAGGAAGGAAGAAAGAAAAGAGGGAGGGAGGGAGGGAGGGAGGGAGACACAGGACCCTGCAGAGCAGGTGTAGTGGGCAGCCAGGGGAGAGTGAGTAAAAAAGGGACACGAGTTTAACTAACCTGGCATGTTGAAGCACATGGGGAAAAGATTGGGGAGACAAAAAAAAAGTCCTAAATACAGAGGACATGACTCAACAAACCAAAGATAGTAATTAATGGCAGAGAAAAGAATAACCCGCTCGACAAAGCAAATCATTGCCTATGAGATCACTAAGCGGGGCCTGGCAGTCTCATGATCGGTAATAATATAAACACTGAATATTAATCTATTCGAAATGAAAGCATTGCTTTCCTGGGAGGATTAGGGATGAAAAGGCTAGCACTAATGACTAAAATGAAAGAAAAAAAGCAATCAGGAAGCAAGTACATAATTATGTTTCAGAGAGAAATGATATGAAATGCTGAAAGAATCAGTGTGAGGAACTGAAGGCGGCTTTCTCCTGGGAGTGGGGAATTCGGAAAGGGGCATCAGGAGGCCTCTGGTAGAGCACTGGCTTTTTAATGTGCCTCCCCAAATTCGTGTGCTGCAGATGGTTCTAAGGGCAACAGAGTGGAGGACGGGGCCTGTAAGAAGCAGTTACGTGGGCCAGTGGCGTGGCTCAGAGGGTTAAGGTGCTTGCTGCCAAGCCTGATGACCACCATTCCATCCCTAGCGTCCACATAGTAGAAGGAGGGAACTGACTCCTACACAGTGTTCTGACCACCCACACACGATGGCGCATGCACCCTGTACCTTCCCGATAAATAAATACATGTGAAAACATTTAAAAAGAAACAATTAGGTTAGGTGCACTCTTGGACGGGTTAACGATGCTGTCACGGAGACAGGTTGTCATAAAGTGAATTTTGAGGGGCCAGTGATGACTCAGTGGTTCAGAGCACTTGCTGCTACTGCAGAGGACCTGGGATCAGTTCCCAGCACCCACACGGCAGCTCACAACCGTCTGTAACTCCAATTCCAGGAGATCTGACATCCTCTTCTGACCTCTGGGAGTACCAGGCATACATGTGGCTAAGACACCTATAACACATTTTTTTTTTAAAAAAATGTGAGTATAGATCCAAGTGTGACAATACACAACTATGATCCCATCACCTGGGAGGCTAAGGTAGGGGAATCGTGAATTCAAGGTCACCCTGGGCTCCCGGTGAGATCTGGTCTTAATAACAGAGTTTCTCTCTCTCTCTCTCTCTCTCTCTCTCTCTCTCTCTCTCTCTCTCTCTCTCTCCTTTGCAATGGAATGGTGCAGTAACAGTGTCCTCATCAGAAGTCAGCTTCTTGAAATTGGACTTTCTAGCCTCTAACTATAAGAAATATACCCATGTTCTTCACAAATTGCCCAGTCTCTGGTATTTTTATTTCTGTTATAGCAAAGCCAAGTGAGCTAAGACAAACCTTATGGGGCTTTTTGACTATTTACTGGACAAAAATAAATCTTAACATAAGTGAAAAATTAAACTTATCAAAGAAAAGATGAAAAAATTAAGGCAGATTTTTCTTTTTTGAAAAAAAATTCTTTGACTGATAATAATTCATAAAAATTATTTTTAAAACAGTTCTTTAATATTTAATATTTATTTTAATTATGCATATGTGTGTGGATATGTACATGTAAGAGCAGCTGCCAGAGGAGGCCAAGGGTGTCAGGTCTCCCAGAGTAGGAGTTGTGGGCACTGATATGGGAGTTAGGACTCAAACCTGGGTCTGTTGCAAGAGCAGGAAGTGCTGATTTTGAACTTGAAAGTGGCCCAGCACAGCGTTCATCTGCTCAGGCTGCCTTTACAGGTCCTGGTGGCTTAAGCAACAGAAATCTACTTCCTCCTATTTCCAAGGGCAGAAAACCCAAGGTTAAGGTCCAGGTGGCGATAGTTTTTGGTGACGCCTCTCTGTCTCTATTTCAGATCACGTTTTTTTTTTCTTTTTGATTTGTGGATCAAAATCTCATAGGATCTCAAACTCATGATAGTCAAAGTGGGCAAGCTGGCTAATTTTTTTTTTTTGTCAACTTGACATATGCTAGAGTCGTCTGGGAAGTTGGAACCCCAACTGAGAAAATGTGTCCATTAGGTTGTGCTGTAAGCAATCTAGGGAGCATTTTCTTTAATGATTGACGTGGCAGGGGGGCATGTCAAGTGCACTGTGGGTGCTGCACCTGCCTTGGCAGGTTCTCCTGGGTTATATATATGAAAAGGCAAGCAGAGTGAGGATGAAATGGGAGCCAGTAAGCAGATCTGCGCTTCAGATCCTGCCTGAGTTCCTACCCCAACTCCTTTATGACGGACTACTTCCCAAGTGCTAGGATTACAGGTGGGTACCACCACATGCGGCTTCTTCCTTACCCTCACGGCCCTTCCCTTGCATCTACACTTTGGGGCCTCTTCCTCTCCTCACAAGGCGTTGTGTTGGGACCTATCCTTTGGACTCTGGCCTTACAAAAAGGGCCTACTTCCAACAGACCTAGCTGGGATTGCAGTTTCATCTTGGGATTTGAGGTCCACTGTCTATAGTAGGGCCGAGGTGCTGTCGAGTGCTCGTTAGGACAGACTGATGTGCCGTGGGGAGAAAACTCCCGTTACACAAGCTTCAGGGAAGCAAGAATTATAGTGTTGGCTGTGAGTTCAATGTTACCACATCAGTAATAGATCTTAAATATGTCTTCAAAGAGAAATACACAGAACACAAAGTTACATATTGATTGTTGAGTAAAGTGTGATCGGTGGCCCATAGGAATCTAACCCTGTATTTCCCCTGAGAGCAATGTTTCAGTATTTACTAACTCGGGGTTTGCAGTGGCTTTGGCTACTGTGGATAACAAGTACACGAGCTGCTTCTTCTTCTTCTTCTTCTTCTTCTTCTTCTTCTTCTTCTTCTCTCTCTCTCTCTCTCTCTCTCTCTCTCTCTCTCTCTCTCTCTCTCAGATTCATTCATTTATTTATTTGCATGCATGCCTGCATCAGACAGAACAGGGCATCAGATCCCATTACAGATGGTTGTGAGCCACCGTGTGGGTGCTGGGAATTGAACTCAGGACCTCTGGAAGAGCAGCCAGTGCTCTTAACCTTTGAGCCATCTCTCCAGCCCCCCTCTCTTTTTGTTCTGCTTTCACATTGTCTTTTCTGGTGCTCCCTCCACCCACTCTGCTGCTCTTCATGGCTGTATTAGCTTGCTTTCCCTTACTGTGAAAAAACATGGACCAAAACCAAATAAACAAACAACATCTTGGGCGAAGAAAGGCTTATTTGGCTTCTACATGTCAATCATAGTCAATCCCTGAGGAAAGTCAGGGCAGGAACTCAAGCAGAGCAGAGGCACATGCCATGGAGGAATGCTGCTTACTGACTTACTCCCCAGAGCTTGCTCAGCCTGCTTTCTTATACAACCCAGGACCACCTGCCCAGGGGTGGCATCACCCATGTTGGACTGGGTCCTTCCACATCAATCACTAATCAAGGAAAAGCCCCATTCAATCTGATTGAGGCAATTCCCCAACTGAGGTTCCCTCTTCCCTGGTGACTCTAGTTTGTGCCAAATTGACAAAAACTCTGCCACACCACAGTTGTGGTGAGGAGGCAGACAGCAGGCCAAGGGCAAAGAGGAACTAAGTTGTTCACTCCCCACAGCCTACTCTCTCTGTCTTCAATTTCAGATGATTACAACTCGTGCCCTCACTCGCATTCTGGCTCACAGCAGTCCCCAGCATCTCAGGGGGCTCTCACGTGTGTGCTAGGATTTCATGTCCATGCTTTCTCCCCTTGCACTGCCAATTATGAGCAATTCAGTCTTGGAGGAAGAGGCCGACAGTATGAGTTGGTTCATTCCCTGTCAAAAAACTCAACCAGGGAAAACATTGGTGACATGATGTGAGAACAACCACCTGGCA
This sequence comes from Peromyscus aztecus, assembly GCA_902168405.1. Lineage (NCBI taxonomy): Eukaryota > Metazoa > Chordata > Mammalia > Rodentia > Cricetidae > Peromyscus > Peromyscus aztecus. Next base: position 25,275 of record CABHPQ010162563.1, read on the forward strand.
ACATCAGGTTTGTCAAATACAATGACTGAAACAAAAGGTGTAAGAGCCGGCATGAAGGCTCAGACACACACAGACACACACAGGTACACACAGCAACAAGACGCAGTAAGAAGTTTCAAAATCATTATGAAGCTTATTCCACAAGGTGGGAGAAATTAAAAGGGATAAAGGCCAAGGTTAAAAAGGGTGAAAATTCTAGTATCCAGATGATAGTGATTCAGTAGGAGGGAAAGTAATAGAGAGGAAAGAAGAGAGTCCGTGGTACAGAGTCATAAACCTCTGAAACTAGGCAGTTTCTGTGCAGTAAAATCGTTGAAAACAAAGAAAAAACCCAGAATATTTTGGGGAAAAATAGGAGCCCTTACACAAAAGAGCAGACAGCAGATGAAACTCAGAATTCTTGGTGGTAACACTGGATGCAAGACGAGGAAGTGGCAAGGGAAAGCGATGTACATTGGCTTTTATACCCAGCAAAATTAACACCTAAATAGAAAGATGTATTGAAAAAAAATATTCTGAATGTAGTAATATCTTCTAGCCTGTGAAAGTTCAGAACCTGTGCTTTTAGAAACCTTTGGAAGAAATATTCAAGCTAGTGGAAAATAAATCCAACAATGCTACAGAGCAACAGTCCTTAACCTGTGGGTTGTGACCCCTTTGGGGGTGGAATGACCCTTTCACAGGGGTTGCCTAAGACCATTGGAAAACACAGATATTTACATTATGATTCATAACAGTAGCAAAATTACAGTTATGAAGCAGCCACAAAATAATTTTATAGTTGGGGGTCACCACAATTTGAGGAATGGTATTAGAGGGTCACAGCATTAGGAAGGCTAAGAAACACTGCTGTAGAGAAATGTGAAGTTAGAGCAGTTAAATAAACTAATTAGTGTTGTCTTTTAAAAAAGCAAAGCTGTTTCAAGTCTTGGCTCAAAAATAAGGGTGTGTGTGTATGTGTGTGTTTGGACCATATGCAGCCAATTCGCTGCAGGAACTATGCCCAGGGCATGCCTAAGGACAAGAACGTTGTCACTTGGAATATTGGACAGTCCACTGCTGTCAGGGACAAATCCGAGCAAGTCTCTTCATTACTTCTGTGCTTCTTACTATGTCCAGCTGCACCACTGCTTGAGCTGCATCGTTCACAGCAAGGTAGTCAGGAGTCAATCTCATGGAGCTCTGAGGGACTAAACACTCCCACCATGATTTAACTTGCTGATGCTATGCTGGGACCCCCACCAAAGCCCATGGAAAGAGATGGCTTCACAAGGACAGAAGAAAAAACATCTGGGAAAATAAAATGGAAGTTATTCTTGAAAACAAAAACAAAATCAAAAAAGATGGAGGTAGGGAAATGGAGAAAAATTATATTCATAAGAAACCCAAACTAAAATTCTATCCAGACTACATGAGGGCTCTGTGTGTGTGTGTGTGTGTGTGTGTGTGTGTGTGTTGCCATTATGTGTACTCAGAGTGGGAAGAAGGAAAGAGAACATGGCTGAACCACTTGTACTTTGCAGGTGAAGAAGTAGATAGTCATAAATTTAATGTCAGGATAAATAAGTAAATATGTTTCAAGAGCCGTCACTGAAAGAACAAATACAAAATGTTATTTTTATATCAGCAAAGAAAAATCAAATCAGTTCAGTTTAAGGCAAAAAGATTTACTTTTTGAGATTTTATTTATTTTATTTTCTGTGTATGGGTGTGTTGTCTGCACATATGGCTGTGCACTGTGTATGTGCCTTGAGTCTCTAGAGGCCAAAGAGGTTGTTGGGTCACTTGGACGGGAGTTATAGATGGTTCTGAACTGCCGCATGGGTGCTGGCAGCTGAATCCTGATCCTCTGGAAGAGCAGCCAGTGCTCTGAACCACTGACCCATCTCTCCAGATCTAAGCAAAGAGAGTTTTAAAAGTTATCAGTAGTGGAAAAGGTGGAGTAAGACTGTAGAAATAGGCCCTAATATAAAATGATTTCAATAAATGTAAATGAATTTGACCACCACAAAATAGAACATCTCCAGGGGATGGAGAGATGGCTCAGAGGTTAAAAGCATTGACTGCTCTTCCAGAGGTGCTGAGTTCAATTCCCAGCAACCACATGGTGGCTCACAACCATGTATAATGAGATCTGATGCTCTCTTCTAGCATTCAGGCATACATGCAGATATAACACTCTATACATAGTAAATAAATAAATCTTTAAAAAAAACAGAACATCTCCAAATGTATGGTCTAAAAGAGCTACCAATATATTGCTTACAGAAGACTTTTGTCCCAGAAGAATATGGAAAGATTCAAAATAAAAGAATGGAAACAAAGAGCTGGCTCAGTTGGTAAAGGCGCTTGCTGCCAAGCCTGATAACCTGAGCTTGATCCCCAGAACCCACATGGTGGGCGATGAGAACCAGCTCCTGAAAGTTGACCCCTGACCTCTGCAAGTGCACCATGACACAGGTGTACACACACCTATGTGTGAATATGTAAATAAATGTACTAATATTTAAATTAATAAAAAAGGACGAATATCAAGCAAATATGGTCCAAAAGAAAGCTGAGGCAACAATCTTAACATCTGGTGAGATGTCGGGTCCCACCCAACCTGTCAAACAGTCTTGAATAGGGGAGTAAGGATTGAGAAAAAACAGATAGGAAAAACAGAGACAAAAAGAAATGACAGAGACACAGGATAGGTTCGGGAGGGCTCAGAATCATACCTCAGCAGCCCCGAGTTTATTTCTCACAGCCTTTTTATACACAAAGCACGGGGGTGGGTGGGGTGGGGGGAGACTTCCTTACCATGATTTAAGGAACAAACAGGCAAGCATAAACATCTCCTTAATTCTCAAAACATCTAGTAACCACGCCCTTAACCAATCATCCTGTTATCCTGTCTTTGCTCCAGTGAACACACAGAATATATGCATATATAGACAGCATAGCAATGAGAGAGAGCAAAGACAAGTTTGAACTCTCTGACCTTAAGTCTAGATGGAATCAAGCCACAAACTTGAGTCCCTGTGGGCTCCCACAGTAAAAGAAAATTCAAGGGGCAAAGAAAGAAACCACATACTTGTAGAACAGGACCGTCAGTGCTGAGGGTAGATGTAGGGAGTAGCCTGCCAACAAAGGACAACACAGACTCACTGCTCTGATCAGCTCCTGCTTTGAGGTCTGGACACTGAGGCTACCATAGGATGGTTTGGGGGTGAAGTGGCAACATGTTCCTTAAAATTGTGAGCACTAGTGGTAGCCCATGACAACAGAGTTGCTCAAAGCAAGCCTGATAGATAAGCAGTGTCCTGGTGGATTAATGGATCCCATGCCAGCACGTTCATCGGGTGAGGCCGTCTCCGGCAGGAGGACAGGTGGTTGCAATCTCAGTTGGTCACTCCGCCGACATCTGTGCTTGCAGAGCTGACAAAGGAATTCAAGTGTGGCATGCTATACCCACACAGGGCTTCCTAAGAGAGCAAGGGGGAGTAAAAGATCAGAGATGCCTGCTACTTGGGCATGCGTCTGCCGTCAGTTTGTCCTCTCACTCACCTCTCAGGCAAGTGGGAAGCTTTAGTTAGGAAGGTGGGTGAAGATCTCCTATACCTCATAGAGATCAGTGTCTTGGGACCAGAACCATGAAGAGATTAGGGAACCTCCTGCCTTCCTGTCTATCTGATGGTATGCCACCGATAGATAACTGGAATTCCACTATTAGTAATTTCATGCTTTTCTGCATGTAGCCCCAACTAGCAACCAGAGGATAGGGTTCCACATACACGAACTGCCAGTGGGGAACAACTTTCAGGACAAATGTGTGGATATTAACATTCAGTGGCTACAAATCAGACCAATTTCCCCGACAGTCTTTCATTCAGTCACAATTGTATGGTAAGCCTTAAGCACAGAAAAGGTCAGTGAGAGTAAACATTGATTGTGGTTGTTGGGCAAGATGGTTCAGTGAGTAAAGGCACCTGCCACCAATCTTGAAAACTTGAGTTGGATCCCTGAGATACTCATGGTAGAAGGAGAGAATCAATCCCACTAATTTGTCCTCGACTTTTTTGGTTTTTTTTTTTTTTTTTTCAAAACAAGGTTTCTCTGTATAGCCCTGGCTGTCCTAGAACTCACTTGGTAGACCAGGCTCTCAAATTCACAGAGATCCACCCACCTCTGTGTTGGATTAAAGGTGTGTACTACCACGTCCAGCTTGTCCTCTGACTTTCACAAGTACACTTTAGAACTTGTGTGCATGTGTGTGCATGCACACACAAGGACATGTGCGTGCTTATACATAGGCACACACAACAAATAAATAAGTAAATTTAATAAATATAATTAGAAACTATTTGTATGGTGTTCTGTTGTTTTCCTTGTATTTTTGTTTCAATAGAAAACAAAGGGTATGCTAGGAAGGCTGTTTGCATTTGGCTTAAGGGTCTGGATGCTGTTAGGATGCAAATATTCCAGAAGGGTGTGAGTGTTTGGTTTCTTTTGATTAATAGACCATGTATTTTAGAGCAGTTTTAGGCTTGTAGCACAGTGAGAGGATGGTACAGATTTCCTCTACTCTCTTGAGCTCACACATTTATAACCTCCTCCACATCAACATCCCCATCAGACTAGAACATCTGTTGCAATGACCATCTTACGTTGTTATTTAGAGTTTACATCAAGGCTCTCTCTCATTGCTATACTGTCTACATATCCATATATTCTGTATGTTCACATATTCTATATGAACCAATATACATGAGATGTAGCACCGTTATCATGTTATACACAATAGAGTCCACTGGCCTAAAGACTCACCCCACTCTTTCTGATCATCCCTTCCTTCCCCCAACCTTTGGGGACCACTGATCTCTTTACTGTTGATGTGGTTTTGCCTTTTCCAGAAGGTCCATATAGGCTGCCTGTAGTGGCAAATTCCTGTAATCACAGCACTTCAGTCTTCAAGGATCTCAAGGTCGTCCTCAACTGTACAATGAGTCCAAAGCTAGCTTGGGCAGCAGGAGACCCTTTCCCAAAAGCCAAAAAGTGACTTTCACTTTTCAGTGTGCATCTGAGGTGCCTCCAAGTCTGTTTTTGCAGCTTGAGCATTCCTTTGTTTTAGCAGAGTGATGCTTTATTGTCTGAATGTGTCATAGTCTTTCAAGATTTGCCAATTAGGAACCAAGCTGAGTTCTGCCACTGTGGATTTGCAAAGGAGCTTGCTTTGGCAACATGGGATGGAGGGGGATGGAATGTGGTGTGAGCAGGGGACTAATAAAGGGAAGGAATTAAGGAAGACCAGGGCTAGTAGGGCAGTGACCTAATGCTCTCCTGAGTAGTTACTAGGTCCATGAAACACTCCACTGGCATACTTCAAGAGCTGTCTGGAAGTTAAAGAAGAAAGACGTTCTCTTTGAAGATTGAACGTTTTCTCTTCCATGTCAAGAAGTCTGCTCAACTCAGAATTCCAGGGAAAGTCTGTGAGGATGGCCAAAGGAGGCTTGCCTAGAGGGAGCAAATCTCTGAGGGGAGTTCACCTGAGCACAGGATCTCCTCTGGGGGAGTTTATCTCAGGGGGAACTCTCCTCAGGGAGGCCTCTTCTCAGATGACTCTCCTTTTGGGAAGTTCTCTCAGGTACATCTGTCTTCCAGAACACAGGCCTAAAAGGGAGCTGTCCTTGGTGATGGGATTCTGAGATGGGGCACAACTCTTTTCAGGGGTCTTTCTTTAGGGGAAACTATTCTTGGGGGGAGTTCTTTTATGGTTGAGAACTCTTCAGAGAAAACTTTTCAAGAGGACCTCTTTTCAGGGTTGTGTGACTTGGGAAACAAATTTTTATGAGAAGCATGGATAAAAGGGAGATTTCAGCTCTGCCCTTTCCCTGCTCAGTGGGGCTTCTGGCAGGCTCCTGAGGTGGACGCGTTCCTCCTCTGTAACAGGACAGTGTCAGAAACAGTCCCACTGCATGTTCACACTGCAGGGGTGGGAAAATGTCTTCCCAGCTCATCCAAGATTTGGGGTAGAGACCTATGCAGTAAAAGCCAACTAGTAAGAGACAAGCATGCAAATGTACCTAAGGGAAGTTTTCAGTAGCTTGGGAGATGTCATCAGGAAAGGAGGACCTGGAAAAATAGATAAATGTGAGTATAAGTTTGATAAAAAGTGGACAATCAGAGGGATAGGGTAGGAGGACAAGCGATGGAATCCAATAATAGACTAGGGAAAACTTACCAAGGCCTGTTAACATCCGTTTCTGTGTCCCTCACCTTCAGAGGTAAGGACATTCCTTTCCTCCTGGTATATGAAGGGCACCTCTCACATGAAGTCATATGACCTACTTCCTTGGAGAAGATCGGGAAGGTCAGGGTTTCCTCCAACTGAAAATACATTTAGATCTGACCCCATCAACTCTAATACTTTCCCTTCCCATGCTGTGCATAATTTGTGGAATCTTCTAGAAATCCCAGCAGTCATATAAGGAACATGGCAAAGATTATATGAAATTCCTTCCTTCCTTCCTTCCTTCCTTCCTTCCTTCCTTCCTTCCTTCTTTTGAGATAGGAACTCACTAGGTAGTCCTGACTGTCCCAAAGCTCTCTATGTAGACCAGGCTGTCCTTGAACTCCCATACTCTGAACTCATATGCTTCTGACTCTGGAATGCTGGAATTAAAGGCATCCGCCACTATGCCCAACACTGAAAACACCCTTTTCCATACATATCAAACCACACTATGGCTGGTCCTGGAGGGTAACCTCTGTGTTAGAGCTTCTGGAAGGACTGGGAACAGATAACCAACCCTCTCTCCTTTGTGTGACATGTGAGTAGCTGACTTGGAGGCTTACACAATAAAATTTCTGTGACTTCAACTTGGAGACCTGAGCCCTTGAGCTAGCAGGGCTCCTGACGCTGAACTGTGAGCCAGGTAGGTGCTATATGCTGTTGGCATTGGTGCTGCTATGGAACAAGCTTCCAGAAATGAGTCAGGCAGGGTGGCATTGGAAAGTCAGAAGTTTCTGGTTGGATGTAAGACCGTGTTCATAGTAGAGATACACCTCTGTGTGACTTTCATGTGGCTTCCTTTGTAGCAGTCAGGGCACTGGTGGAAACAGAAGTCTGATGAACCAGGGAGACTTCACTGAAGGACCATTGAAGATGTGTGGGCAAAGTCAAGGGAGCCAATGGGAGCGCTGGAAGACCTGGGGACTTAGAATCACAGGAAGTTGTTACTTCCTAGAGCAGAGAGATGAGGGCTTATGATGAAGACTACCCGGAGGAAGGGCCGAGATGGAGTCAGAGATAAAGTAGCAAAGCAGGAAGTAGTGTGGAGAAAAACCTTCAGCTTCTTTTCTTCTTTGTGGTTGTTGCCTATTTTCCAACCTCACCAGCAGGCAGGCAGTAGGAGAGGTCAAGTGATGTAGCTCCGTAGTTAACCTTCTGATAGGCCTAGGAGGTGGAGAACCAACTCGAAGGCTGACGGGCAGTAGTCGGTGGCCCCATTGCTGTCAGGGATGTGTGTGTTCAGATACAGTGCTATTATAACACTATAATCCAGGGGAGAGTCCTTGCATTTGACTTATTCCCTCCACCTCCCCTTCAGTCTCACAGAAGTTAGTCACAAGTGCATAACAAAGGAGGGGACTGGAGAAACTGTTTCCATCTCTCCCTAAACGCACTTCCAGCCCCCTTCTGTTGACAGGAGCTCTCCATGGAACAAGCAGCATGCAGAGAGACAGAGCTATGCCTGTGCAGATATTTACCAGACCAGACCTTGAAGGCTCGGAAAACTGTCAGACTATGGCAGAAGAGTAATGGTTAACCTTCACCATCAACTAGGCTGGATTTAGTATGGCCTAGGAAGTTGAGGCATGCCCCTGGGAGTATCTGTGAGGGCATTTCCAGAGATTTACTGAGGAGGGAGACCCTTCCTGAATGTAGATTGGTCGATCCCCCTGGGTTGGGGGCCTGTAAGGAATAGAAAGGGAAAAGGAGGAAGCCCTCTGAGTATGAACATGCCTGTTTCTCTGTTCCTGGTCCACCATGATGTGGACTGGGGTGCTCGGTCATGCCTTTCCTGCCATGATGGATCAGAAGAAGAACATACAACATGCCTGAGAGACCTGAGGATGAGACTAATTCCTGCTTTGATGGAGGAAGGTTTGATGGAGAAAATGGCCTTCAAGTGGAGCTTTAAAGGACAGCGACAGTCAAGGTCCATGGAGACAGATGGGGAGAAAACTTCCAGCAGAGGGAGCAGAGGTGAAATGGAATGGAAATGAGATGTGTAGTCTTTCTTTATCCATGGTGTCGTGGGATATCATGTGGAAAATCAGCGTGATTATTTATCGCCAGGATGCTGACCTCTTTGTATCTGTGTAATAATAGCCTTGGCAGGAGCTCACATACAATCCCAACTGGAATCAAATATTAATTTCTTATTTTTAACTAAGCCACAGATCAGCTGCAACTTGAAACACACACACACACACACACACACACACACGAAGCCTAACGCTATACACATCTCTAAGTTTGCGATTGACAATAGCATCCTGCATGCCCCCAAAAAGCACAAATGAAGCACAATTGCTGATAAGGTATATTTTAATTTTCTTAATTATTTTCCCCTTCTAAATATAATATCAAATTTATTTGGTAATCTGAGTTTGCAAACCTCTTCATTAGCTCACAGAATTCAATGAGGCGGGACCAGACATAATGATATTGATTTCTGCATGTAGCTTGCAGACTTTGTCTTCATAATTAAACCTCTGCACATTGCTATATCCACAGGGTATCAGTCAGGGTCTGTAACTGAAAACACAATCACCTACTTAGCTAGTTTAAGCAGAAAGAAAATTCATTATAAGATGTCAGGTATCACAGACTCTCAGGGAAGGTCAGAAGGTCAAGATTGGAAGCTATGCAGTCACTTCAACATCTGCAAGGACCACACAGGGCAGCACAGCAGTGCCCACAGTGATGCCAGACGTTCTGCCTCGGGATCTCCACCAGTACCCCCGAAAACAGACATGCAGCTGTTGGATGTTCCTGTCTTGCACACCATGAAAGGCTAAATGGTGCTGGTTTGTTCATGGAAGAGTCACGAGCCATGGCTACCAGAGTTAGAATGGACTTTGTTAGAAAGGAGAGGGGATAGGACGGAGAAGCCAGGCCTGGCAGAGAGGAGACAGAAAGAGAGGCAGAGAGAGAGAGAGAGTGTGGGGGCCTGTGTGTGGCCTTTTAAGGGGGGGACGCAGTCACCTGCTGATGATGTAAGGCATTAAACCTGGAAGAGTGAGAGCAGGATCCTTACAAACTGCTCCTTTCCAAATTTGAGCCTTGCAATGGGGCATCAATGGGCAGGATCTGAGTGACGTACCTAGCCCTGCAACCTGCCTTGGAATCAAGAGAAATAGTTTCTTTTAATAAAAAAGATTTACTTTTTATTGTTATCTGTGTATGCATGGTGTGTTTTTTTTTTTTTTTTTGTGTGTGTGTGTGTGTGTGTGTGTGTGTATGATGTGTCTGCAGAAGTCAGTAGAAGGTCTCAAACCTGAAGTTGGAGTTTCAGGCCACTCATTGTGAGCTGTTCGATGTGGGTGCTAGGAAACACACTCTAGTCCTCCAGAAGAGCAGCGAGTGCTCTTAATCACTAAGCCATCTCTTGATTTCCAGAAGAAAAAACTTCTTGTTTCCATCTTGGAAAGTGAAAGTCCACAACATGCAACATTTCCCAGACACAGGAAGCTGTCTGAACAATGTGGGTGGCCATCAGCATGACAGCACCATCCAAACTGTGTGTGTCACCATGAGCCCTGGATACATGACAACCCATTTTATTCTCTGGGTTCAGCTGTTCAGCACACAGGAGATTTCTGGTTTGGGCAATACTGTGAATAAAGTAAAAAATATCCCACTGCAAGACACCTTAAAATGCCGGGCATGTATCAAACCTCCTCTGAAAGGTGTCATTGATCTTGACAGAAGCAGGTTGTGAAGGCTCTCCCACAATAAAGCCGAAGCCAGGAAACTCAGTGACAGGCTGTCTCTGGGGCTGCCATTGCTCCTTGGAGATCTGTTGTTATCTATAACCCAGACTCTGGGGTTCAGAGATGACATAAGGGCCAAAGTTGACACTGAGACCCTTACCAACATAGGGTCAGAACAAAGACCTCCACGTAGTGTTGGCAGAGCTGAGAAGTCAGTGAAAGGCTTTTAACGGGAAAAGTGCTCAGAGCACTGAGAACATTGAGAGACTCCTTCCAGTTCTGGCTGAAATGCCTGGGTGAAAATGTCTCCTAAAACTGTGAGTTGATGTAGGAGAGATTCCACAGAACCACTGCATCTGGCTTGAATTCTGGAGAGATAGCACCGAGGCTTTGAACTGCCTTTTGTTTAAAGACAGTCATTGTTACCTTTTGTTTATAGTCAGGGGTTGTTATCTGAGTTGCTCTTTTGAAGGAATCACAGAGCCTTTGCATAGCTTAGTCTGGAGAGGACCTGGCAAACTAGGAGGTCTACTGGCTGAGAACTGCCTAGGCAAATGGTTCCTTGATATTCGGAAATAGACTTACTAGAGATGTAATTTGTGTAATAACAAAGGAGGCTTTTGCAAAGCAGTCAGTTCATCAGAAGCTGGCTCCTGCTGCTGTTGCTAAGCCTGAATTACACTTTGGAGTGACCCTCTGTCTTTGACTGACCCACAGAACACAGAACACTGACTAGTTTAGGACTGGATGTCACAAGCCCACAGAGCCCTAGAAAGCATGGCAGGAGGTGTTTATGGATGCACCTCCAGGTTTGCTTTGTAATACAGAGACAGGCAGAAACAAACACTAATTGTCTCCTGAAGGTATGTCTATAATCCTGGTCTCGCAGGACTCCCACAAATTCAGCCAAACACAAGATCACACTGTGAAATTATAAGGGACACATGGAAACAAGCTAGCTAAAACCAGAGTCAGTAAGATACCAGGCAAAGCAGGTCACATGGGACCTCAGGTGCTAGAAGTAAGGGACAGCTGAAAGCAATGCAAAGGGGAAGGGGATTGCACCCATATCCAAGGAAAAGAGCTTGACGAAGAAGAACGGGCTACACCCGCAGCTAAAGAAAGAGTTCGCACACTGGAAGAAATCACCCGGAATCGAGACAAAACCAAAGTGAGACAGAAGTGTGGCAAATGTGAAATGAGAGTTAAGAGACACGGGCAACAGAATGGGGTCTGACGCAGGATGAGCTAGAGTCCCAGAGTAGGATGCTGGAAGGACAGTTAGGGGTACCCAGAGAAGGCCAGTAAGTGACAGACCGTTACTCTGTTTCCTATCCCGTGGGGAAGCAACTGAAAATGTACATAGGTTTAGCAGCTAGAGATCAACTACCAGGTTTATTACAGACGGAACGGTTGAATAAAGCACGAAGGAGCATGTCTAATAACGACACTCCTGATACCGCCTCAGATCAAGCAAATTAACCCGTATCATAAGAGGCGATGCTGGACAATCAAAGCCTCAACCCTTGACCCTCATCCTCCCCAGTGCCTGGCCTGAAGAAAATGAGACACAGGAACAAAGAGCTGTCGGTGCCCAGAGAAAAGGGAGCAGTGGATGTAGCTGAGCAACTCAGGGGCCTGGTTCGAGCTCACCTGCTGGATAAATCATCTTCTTGCTTCAGGAGACAGTGAGTGTGCAGAGGCAGACTAGGGGTGCTGTTTTAAAAGAACCCCTTCATCTCCCCCTCCCCCACCCCGTCAAAGGAAAGACATTAATTGAAGACATCACTCAGTAGATTCTTCAGAATTCTTAAACATGACAGCATAATAAATGCTCAGCCCTAGACACACAGTAGTGAAACTGTGGAGCACCATGGAACGGAAACCGAAAGTTGTTAGGCGGTAGAGACAGATCTACTAATGGCCGTCTGAGAGGTCATCAACAGAACAAGAACGAGGCACACAAACAAGATGCTCCTGGTGCTCAGAGGAAGTGGCTGTCAATTTACAATTGCACTTAGCAAAACTACCTGCCAAGAAAAGGGCTAAAATAAAGGTATTTCCATACCCCCAGTGAAAGAAACCTGAGAACATCCTACGGAAACTTGTAAAATGTATTCATCTCAGGAAGAAGCAGCAGTTACATCAGAGGGACCATCGGAGATGGAGCATCATTTGAGAATCCCCCGGAGCCTTCCACTTTTTCTGACTCAGGCCTCTTGTGTCAACTTCTGGCTTAATCTTGTGAATAAAATGGGATGATACTACTCATTGTCTTAGTCCAAGTTCTCCTGAGAACCTGGCAAAGTACTGGCACCTTCTCAGAAAGCGCAAGTCCGTGGGGTTACAGGCGAGGAAAAGGGAATGGTAAAACACAGGGAGGAGTGTGCGTGTGTGATAGCTGAGCCGAGGTGAGCGCACAGCTCAGGTAGGATCCCCGCCACCACATCCGTGTGTTACAAGAAAAATCCCTGCCTCTGTGTACTGTGTGGGAGGCACAAAAGAAGAGAAACTCGCATCTGCTTGGCCCCCCCAGTGCTCTAGCCAACGTTCCTCCCCGAAGCACTGACTCCCTGCTCTTGGGTGGCTCTGCTGGGTACCCAGTGGCTGCTCAGCCAGCCATCTTCTACATTCTCTGGTGTGTCGTTTTCTCTAATGTCTACAAGTGCCTGTGTGGCTCAGTGCAAATGAGGCTTGGTTTATGAGCTGTGAGAACCACGCTGGCCCAGAGCCTTCACCCAGTCTTCACACAGCTCAGAAGCCTTGGCAAGAAACCACAGCTCTGGGGTGGGGCTGGTGGAGCCAAGGAAGCCTTTGGTTGCTTCCCTTCAGGGGCAATCAGGAGACTCGAGAAGGCATATAGGGTTTGAGTACATAGACTCTTAAAATAGTTTTTCTCCCCATAAAGTTTGCTGATCTGCCTGGAGATTGTCTTTGCCTTCTTAGAACTCTCCTCTGACCTGTGAGAGACCTAAGCCAGACATGTTTTTAAATTGGGATAGGACAAGGTGATATCGTGGCAAGAAAGAACCCCCAAATCTCAGGGCTCAGCACAGTAACTGATTACCTCACTCCCGAAAAATCCCCTGAGGTCCCCAAGGACTCTCCAGGGCAAGCATCACTCGGGAGTGGCCTCTAGGGTCCATCCTGATAGGGACTCCATCTGTGCTTGTGAATTCTTCAGTGATGGAGGCAAAGGAGAGTAGAGAAGGGAGAGTCTACACCACTTCCTCTCGAAGTGGTACACAGCACTTGGGCTACAGCGCTGGTAGTCACATGGCTATGCCTGACTTCAAAGGAGGGAACATTTGTCCCCTAGAGTATCTGGAAGAATGGGGGAACCCCTGGCAAATGGAAGTAATGATTCCAAGGAACATTTTTCTTACATAGTGTTTATGCTGAGGTCATTTCAAGAATGTTATATGCCTTCTCATTCTCCTCACATTCATATTCTACACACATCATCGCATTCAGGTTAGGTAATAATCTCAGGAAGATTTAAATTTATTTTCTGTGGTAGTCCCATCATTTCTGGAAATATTCTAGTGAGAAGCCCAGCATTTGATCTTCTAAAGAGAAAGTTGTGATTGTGGAGGGTCTCTGCAACCACCATGGACAGCGTAGTAATGATCTGAAGGAAGAAAGAAGTTCAGTTCAACATGACCTAGTAGCTGGTCTTGGCTCTAACTCCTAGAGTCTGACTCTGAGCAGTTTATTTTAGGCATACTTAAGCACAGCAATATTTGATGAAAAATTTCCTGGTGATAATTAACTTAATCCTGTGCGCACAGCAAAGTTTAAGACATGATCACATAGAAACTCTTTGGAAAGTACATGTGACATCTTCCATAAAGATGAGTTCTATAGATTTACAACATGTGATACCTTCCATGAAGATAGGTTGTATAGATTGACAAGCTTACCATAAGGGTCTGGAGGAGAACAATATGATCTTGGCCACACAGATAGTGCAAAGGTCATCGGGCTCTTAGCCACGTTCACTCTCAGCCTTCTGGGAAGAAAACAGGTTATAGATTTCTCCTTTGAAGAGACAACACTGTGTGTTTAATACCCCTGGTTCCCCTAGTGCTTATCTGTGAGCACAAGAAGGTCCATGCCTCCCACAATGATAGTGGAAAAGATGGTTCTAGAACAAAAACGGACCTTAAAATTATACACACACATGTGCACACACACACACACACATACACACACACACACAAATGTACACACATACACACAAATGCACACACATACACATATTCTCTCTCTCTCTCTCACACACACACACACACACACACACTCACTTACTCACACACACAGTTCTAGAAAGATCTATTAAAATCTTCCCTGTCAAAATAAGAGTACAATCTTAACACACCTAGCCCTCCCCACTCCGGCATTGCTATCAGGACCTCCACTCTGTGATTTCCCGTCACGTTCCCAATGCAGACTCCTCAGCTCTCCCTGGACCAGTTAATTGTCCACTGACACACTCCTTGCCACCCCAGTTCCCATCTGATCTATTGCCCATGCTGAGGCCACAGGTCTGATTTACATCCAGCCTGTGGTTTTAAATATCAGACACTATCTCTGGTATTTTCTCATTATTTCCTGAGTAGGCTTTGTCTCTGCCAGGACTGAGCGCTTCTGGGAAAGAGCAGCATTTCTTAGATGGCTTGCGTATTCTCTCCCACCCGTGTCCCCTCCCTCCTCCTCCAGCACCTGGTCCTGAACACTGTGTGTTCACAGTGCACTCAATCGCTGCTTGTTGAATTGAATTTTCTAAACCATACTAATTGCTCATTCAGCTCGGGTGTCTGTGTCTATGTGGAATGATGGATTTCCAGACGCCGGGACTGAGGGTCAATTCAAACCTCTTGAGGGCCTCTTGGGCCCACAGTGGTGGATCACCTTCCCTGTTCCATGCTGGTAAATACAGGGCACGGGACTATGCTGCCCATGGTTTCCAAGCAGCTGCCCCGCATTTCATGCCTCCCCTAGAATGAGTCTTAGTGGTAGGCGTGAAAATAAGCCCACCCCCCTCGATTCTGTCAACAAAAGGGCCAATGAACGCCAAATTAATGACTCATTGAAAGTCCACGGCATCCGTTTCCGACTTCTTGGAGGAAGTCGACCCCAAGATTTCCGAGAACACGCTAAGCAATTTCTCCAACTAAGCATTTCTTTCAGACGTTTGCACGATGACAATGTCTCCGTTATTATGAGCCTGGGACCCTGGACGTTTGGACTGCGGTGTTTAAATACTGCCCTGTTTCCTCCCTAGTTCTAAGTGCAGAGGCTGCCTGCCTGCAGGGCAGCCACGGGCCTTACCTTTTCTCCTGTCCCTATCTAGTGTGGCCGTGCAGATACTGATGAGAAAGATGGATTTTGTGAAGGGAGAAGACACTTCCAATGCCTGACCGAAGTGTGGCTATGCCACCACAGAAGTTGGCAAAGTGGCAGTGCCGTGAGTACGCCATGCCGTGGCTGACTGGGAGTTCCAGTTGCTGGGTTTCAACAGTGGGCTTCGAGACAGGAGTGAATGACCCAACAAGAAATCACCGAGAGAAGCTGGTGAGGGGGATGTCCTGGGCTAAGGCTCTCCGTCCATCCGTCCGTCCGCACTGTTTCACAGCCACGCTAGCTGGCGATGCTTGTTGATACTTTAACAGCTTTGAAAGCTCACTGTGGCGGTGCTCAGTGGCGGTGCTCATCTGGATTAGCAGCCACAGGCAGCCAGAGATGAACCAGAAACAAGAGTGGAGTCAGTGAGAAAACCAGAAATTAGGTGACTTTGAAACTGAAGGCACTACCAGCCGACAAGAACTTGCTTACACAAATCTGCATGTCATAGCTTTAAATGTCTTAATATTAAAAATCACCATACCATTGAAATATATTGTCTTTCAAAGAGTGAAGGAACATTATCGGAACAGCCCACTGATTCATGCACTCTGCATAGAGAACTAGTCGACTGAGGAATGACAAGTTATTAGATTTTGTTAATAATTGGACTTTGAAACAGGAGACACGCTGCTCTCCCCGCTTTGAGCTTCTACAACAACTGATGAGAGAACTTTGTTAGATGAAAGATAAGCTATAGGCTGGCAAGATGGCCCGGCAGGTGAATGTGCCTGCGGCCACGCTTGATGACCTGAGTTTGATCCCTGGGACCCACAGGGCAGAAGAACAGAATGAATACCTGCAATTGTCTTCTGATCTTCACATAGGAGCCACAGCACCCATGTGTCACACACACACACACACACACACACACCCCAAAATAAACAAATGAAAAAATATTTAGATATAACATTTAAAGGTAAGTTGCTTATTATTTTTATTTTTAAAAGATTAATTTTATTTTTAATTGTGTGTGTGTGTGTGTGTGTGTGTGTGTGTGTGCACGTATATGTGAATGTGAATGTGAATGTGAATGCAGGTGCCCTCAGAGGTCAGAAGAGAGCTCCAGATTTCCTCGAACTCATTTAAGGGGTGTTGTAGCATCTCCCGAACCCTATCTCCGGACATGGGTGCTGGGAACCTAACTCAGATCCTCCGCAGGAGCAATGTGCACTCATAACTGCTGAGCAATCATCTATCCAGCCGGATAAGCTGTCTGGTAACCCTGTGATTCATAGTCTCCGTTCCTGGCACATAGAGTTTTTCGATACCTCGAAATGAGAGGGCTGGCATGAAACTCAA
>CABHPQ010162564.1:2848-16103 GCA_902168405.1 Peromyscus aztecus
CTCTCTTCCTTCCTTCCTTCCTTCCTTCCTTCCTTCCTTCCTTCCTTCCTTCCTTCCTTCCTTCCTTCCTTTCTTTCTTTCTTTCTTTCTTTCTTTCTTTCTTTCTTTCTTTCTTTCTTTCTTTCTTTCTTTCTTTCTTTCTTCTTTCTTTCTTTCTTTCTTTTCTTCCTAACCATGTCTATGTCAAACAACACACATTTACTCAGGATTCACTCACACTCAACGCTCCTGTCTCAGCCTCCTATGTACTAGAGTGATAACCCACTATTCCTGTCTGACTTTTAAAATCATCTCTAGGAATTCGGGAGTGTTAGAGAAGTAGGACACTCTGATCATTTCCATTTTGGACAGGTTAGCAAATGTGGAAGAGGAACAATGTGATTTGTAGAAAAGGTGAAAGAAATTGGAGGCATGTTCTTGGTCCCTTTTGCTCCACAATTCTGAATTCTTTGCCATTTTACTATGATGCTATATATGATCTATCATAGCTAATGTATTAAAGGCAGACTTTGTGGATGAGATGTTTTATAATAAACAGAGTACTTATTATCTTAGGCATCACTTTTCATTTAAGTAAAAAAAATAAATAAAACTTTGGGTTGTATACTGAGAGCTATGCCTTGTAGCAGTGTTTGGAACTGTAGCAGTGTTTGGAACTGTAGCAGTATTTGTTTGGAACTGTAGCAGTGTTTGGAACTGTAGCAGTGTTTGGAACTGTGAAAATCATAAGCAATCTTTGTGCCCAGATGAATGAGGGTGGTTTGATGAACAAGGGTATGTTATATAATGGAATAATACACAGCTGCAAAACTGAGGAAGATGTCTAAGAACTAATTTGGATAGAATTACTGGAAATACATTCAAGTAATAAGATAAATCCAAAAGAATATTCATGCTGTAAAACTCTCTAATAAAGAAGGCAAAGTAAGAAAGTTACTTTTTGTTCATCTGTATAGAATAAATACAGGGAAGATGAAGTAAAAATTGAGTCATTGCTTACTTATATGAGGTAGAAGAGAAATAAATAAAAAGAAAGGGTTATAGGAAGAGAGGACACATTGTTTCATACCACACTAGATTGCAACTGTAACAATGTTTGCTATCCGGACAAAACAAGCTCTTAAACAAGAGATTAAGATCAGCAATAGAATACAAACACTGACAAACGAGTGAAGCTGCACTACATGGAGACCATGAGAGGCCACCCAACGCCTCCTGGCCATGGGCGGGTGGAAGACACCCACAGGCCCACCTGGTGCCATTGTGGTGAGCAACTAGATGGTGGGGAAATGGTAAAGAAAGAAGCAATGTGCTGTGGAGAGGGGGGGAACTGAGGAAGTGAAGGAGGTGAAGAGCAGGCTGATGTGGGCAGCCTGATTGCCATCTGGGGCCATGGTGATGTCTAGGCCCAGGCTGCTGCCCAAGACCACGTCTGGGTCCGTAGTCCTACAATAGCCAGGGTCTGTGTTGATGTCTATGGCCCGTGTTGCCAACAAAGGCCACAGGGTTGCCCAGGGTCTGGGATGCCACCTGTGGCCATGTGGGTGTCCAAGAGCCATTCTGCCTCTGCAGCCATGCAAATCTGGGTGGCCTGCGCTGCCTCCCAAGGCCAGGTTGCAGTTGGGGTCTGTGTTGACATCTGTGACCCATGTTACCACTGTGGGCCTTGCAAACCATGCGTGTTGAAATGCGAGGGCCGTGCAGAGCTGGCCCCATCCTTCATTGATCCTGGGAGATCTGGTCCTGCCCCACACTGGCTGGTGAAGCTGGAGAGCTGGTCCCTCACATGGGAGAGCTGGCTCCGAATAATCCTGGCCCAGGCAGAGCTGGCTCCGCCCCTCATGGGAGAGCTGACCTCATCCCTCACAATAGGAGTGGATAAACTGACCACAGGTGAGATGAACCCCATGGCGCAGGTGCAGGGGAGCAGGCTATGGCCCTTGTCTGAGGGGGTGGTCCCAGCGGAGGCCTGGACTAACTCAGGTACCGTACACCCAGGCCCACCCCAACATGTACCCGTCATCTGTGACCTGCTGAGGTGTGGTGCATGAAGGTACTAGTCCTGTGGAACCAGGGCTGCAGAATCTCCATGACTTGGGGCAACCCCAGGATACCCAAGAGGCCTTTTGGTAAAGGTCTAGTACTGATGGTGTGCCAGAAGCCAGAGAGGCCTTGAAGCAGACCCACAAGTCATTGCAATGAACATTTGCGAGTCAAGCTGTTTGGACAAGAGGGTATACAGCTTGACACAGCACAGCTCCCAGTGCCACTAAGGTGAATGAAGAGATGATGGAGAGGTGATGATGGAGAGGTGATGGAGAGGTGATGGAGAGGTGATGGAGAGGTGATGGAATGGAGAGGTGATGAAGAGGTGATGGAGAGGTGATGGAGAGATGATGGAGAGGTGATGGAGAGGTGATGGAGAGGTGATGGAGAGGTGATGGAGAGGTGATGGAGAGGTGGGAAAGATGGAGGAGCAAAGTGAGTTTTTTTTTGTTTGATTCTTGTTTTTTTTTCTATTTAATATTTTTATTTAAATTTTTTTCTGGGGGGGGGTGCTGTAAGAGTGAAGGGAGGGTATGGAGGGACTGGGAAGTGAGTAGGATTTGTATGCATGATGTGAAATTCCTAAAGAATTAATGAAAAGTTACCTTTAAAAGAAATGAAGACCTTGATAACATAGGGGGACTAGAAAGATAAAGAGAAACTTAAATGATAGAGGAAGACTAGTGATTGAACATTGTAAGCCCAAAGCCACAAAGATACAGCTCCCCATGCAGTGAGCTAGTGGAAGTACTTTTTCAGGGATACGGGTTATTGTTTGTTAAAAAAGATGTCTACATTAGACTTGCACAAACATATAAAATATTCTATGTTGTAGACAAAGAGATTAGAGTTTTCTCTTGTGGACATCAGTGATATTAATAAAATTAATTTATATTACAGTATTACTAGAACTCACTTAAAAGTGTAACCACATTTATAGAACTAGAACACAGGTCTGCATGTGAACGTGGACAGGTCAGTATAGAACCAGAACACAAGTCTGCATGTGAACATGGGCAGGTCAGTACATACACACGTCTCTATACGTGTCTTCTCCGTGAGCTGATAGCATACAGAAGTAATTCACTGCTTATGGCAATCACAACACTGATATGGCTTTTATACACATTTACCAACAAAAGGAACTAGTGTTCCTTCCCGAGGTTTGCTGGATTCCATGGCTAGGGCTGTGGTGGAGTATAGAATGGACCTAGAGTATGGTGCAAGGTGAGAAAATGAGATTGGGGGAAAAAAAGAAAAGAAAAGAAAAATGAAAGCTTCTTAAAAAATGAAGACCAGAGAGTCTCAAGGAACTCCTAATGGCCAGAGCTAACACTATTTGACAAAAGAATAAGAATACGAATAAAAAGAATAAGAATTTGATTTTGATTTTAACCCACAGAATTATATATATATACACGTATTTAATTATATATTTACACATAAATAGAGGTGTGAAAACTTTCATATGGTTTAAGTCTAAGTAACAGATATAGAAGGAAAGAAGGAGACTATCATACAATCATTCTTATGTTCCTAGAGTTGCGATCTATGATGTATGTGGAAGAACAAGATTTCCAGAGTTTTGCATATCTTCCCAGAAACATCTATTCACTATGAAGAAAAAGATAATGTATCCATAGTGAAGAATTCCAATAGAAACCACACTGACCTAGTAAGGTAAATTTCACAAAGTAATAAGATATATCTGTGCCATTCTCTCCTTATATCAAGAAGTGTGCTTCACCATTTGGGCAATGTTTCCTGGAAAAAAAATATATCTTCAAGTTTGCTTTCTGTTGCTGTGATAAACACTATTCTGTTGTTGTGAACAGACACCATGACCAAGGCAACTCTTATAAAAAGAAAGCATTTAATTGGGGGCTTGTTTACGGTTTCAGAGGTTCAGTGAATTATCATCATGGCAGAAGTCATGGCCGGCATGGTGCTAGAGAAGCAGAGAGAGAGAGAGAGAGAGAGAGAGAGAGAGGGAGAGAGGGAGAGAGGGAGACCGAGCCTGGCATGGGCTTGAGAGAGAAAGGCTGGGCTTGGCATGGACTTTTAAAACCTTAAAACCCACCCCAAGAGAGACACACTTTCTCCAACAAGGCCACACTTCCTAATCCTCCTAATCCTATCAAAGAGTTCCACGCCCTGGTCACTAAGCATTCAAATATGTGAGCCTAAGGGGGCTATTCTTACTCAAATCACCACAGGGAGGAAAAGGTTTTTTAAATCCTACTTGTTCTAGTCCATCCTTGAGGGAAGTCACGCCTTGAATTCAAGGCAGGCACCTGAAGGTACCATGTAGGAAAGCTGCTCACTGGCTTGTTCCCACTAGCTCACATTCAGCCGGCTTTCTTATACAACCCAGAACCATTTCCCCAGGGGTGGCATTCCCGTGGTGAACTGGACCTCTCACATCAACCAACCATCAAGAAGATCTCTCATAGACATGGTCACAGGCCAACATGATCTGGGTCATACTTCAATCGAGACCCCACTTCTCATCGTATGACTCTGTGTTATGTCAACTCGATAATAAAAACCAGCCAGGCTGATACATAAAATCACTCCAGTGACAACATCAGACAAACGCAAGTCAAAGGACAGTCTCCAATGAGTGATCAAGATCAGGGATGTGAGTCAACGGTGAGGTGTTTAGTTAGCGCACACGAACAGGGCACCGTGTTCAGTCCCCAACTGATATCAGTCTTCAAAAGAGAGGCTCACTGCCAAACCCTTACATGCTGGAAGAGACAAAGGAAAAAGAAAAATGAAATTCCATGATATTCTGAATCATGTCCAAGAGCCAACAAAGGATGCTAGTGGGAAAATCTGTGGAACCTGGAAAAGTATCTGAAGTTTAGTTAACAGTGTATTGATGTCCACTTCCTATTTTTCATAAATATATAGTTATGTAAAATACCAACATGACTGAAAGCCAGTTGAGGGAAATAAGAAAATTCTTGAATGCTTTTTGCAACTTTTCTACAAATTTAAAAATAATTCAGAATAACACTTATTTCACCAGGTGGGGAAAATAATAAAAATACGATATAGGTTCCTGAGCGTGGTAGAATTTTCATTCTTGTGTCTAAATCTGCATGTGTTTTCTAAGTTTCTATTGTAAAGGTTTTCATTTTATGAGCAAAGATCGTGTGTACTTCAAAATGTGACTAAGGTTTTGTTTTGTTTCCATGCTAATTTCCTCAAATATTCAGATATTCTTCCTCTTTCTCATAACCTGGACTTTGGAAAACCATTTCAATAATTCATTTATTTTTTTCTGCTCTTAATTTATTATGTATCTGTATCCTTGAGCAATATGATTCTATTGTCTTTTTAAAAATTATTTGAAATAATAGCACAGGTGGTATTTTGTGCCTTGATTTTTTTTCCCATTTCTTTTCCCCTCAACAAGTGTTTTCCTTTAGTGTTTTGTTTATATTTGGGCTGTTGCTGTTTTTTTTTTTTTTTTTTTTTTTTTTTTTTTCTGAGCCAGAGGGTTGTTCTATCAGCAGAGAGTTCATGATCTTCCTGGCCTAGCATCTGAAGGGCTAGGATTACAGGTGAGTCACACCATGCCCACAGACCGGTTCGCCTCTTTCCTAACTATGTAGAAGCAGCTTCATATAATCAAAGCAGCCCAGCATGTCTACTCATAGAGTCTCATGCATGTGCTCATGGTTCTACGATGTGGATAATTTGTTTGTAGCCTTGGATTCCTGAGCTATCATCGGTAGTGCTGCTGATACCAGTGAATACGATAAAGACAACCGCATGTGGAGGCCACTTAGAAACTCTGCTGAGTCCTTCTCGCTTCTGAATGCCCTAAGTGCCAGGACCAGAAGTATGAAAGGAGTCTTGAAGGTTTCCAGCTCCCTGCATCCTAGTTGTAGCCCTGAACATCAGGGCACAAGGATAAACTAACTCCTCTGCCCTCTATCTGAATTTCTGATGCGCCAGCTCTGTAGGAGCATTAGAATCTTCTCCATTGACAGAAACCCGGAGAGACACAACTCAAGGGAGGAGATATCCGTCTGTGCTCAGGGCTTTAGAACTTTCAGTTCTGTCTCCATGGGTGTGAGTTTCTGCTGGTACAGAATATCCCAGTGGCGGGAGTGTGTGGTGGAGTACGCTTCTTGCCAATGGTAACTGGGAAATAGGGAAAGGAGGAGTAGGTACAAGAGCCATCTTTCTGGGGCATACTCCTACCTACCAGTTTCCTCTAGGTGAGTCCCACCTTCAAGTTTCGCCACTTTGCCGTCATTCCATCATATTACCAACCCAGCAGGGTACTAACTCATTACTGAGGTCAGAGGCCTCGGGGGTGGGGGGGGGGTCCAGTCACTTTCCAGAAGACCACCAGCATGCAAGCCCCCAGTACATGAGTGTGTGGCCTGACCTTTCAAATTTAAACTCTGAGTGGGCAGAGTAAAGTGGTTTCTTTAAGCTGATACATTTTGGGCATCATTATTATACAGCATGAGTCGCCTGAACAGTAATGGTTTACATTTACTGTCCTTCAGTAGCTGACTAGTTATTCTTTTTAGGAACCCATTTTGTAAATAACCTTCGAAAAGAAACACATTTTGTATCAAATATGTTCACACATACATGACCTATTTAAGACAAAAGTTTGAAGTAGTAATAGACACCCTTTTAAAATTTATTATATGGTGCCTTTTCCTTCTCCTCTCTTCTTTCTTTTTTTAAAAAAAGGTTTGTGTGTGATTGTTTTGCCTGCATGTACATCTGTGTGCCACATGCCTGCAGTGCCTGTAGAGGCCAGAAGAGGGCATTGGATCCCCTTGAACTTGATTTACAGGCAGTTGTGAGCCATGCAATGTTGGTGCTGGGAATTCATCCTGCATCCTCCACAAGAGCAGCAAGTGCTGTTAATCAAGGGGCCATGCATTTTAAATGAAAGAAGAAGGCTTGATAGAGGTTATTGAGTTAGTATGGGATACCAGGAGGAAATTCTTTGGAATCTGCAGGCAAGTTAGCATTTTTGAAAAAAGTGTAGGTGGGCAATGCTCTGTATATGGGAATAAGGATTTGAGTACGTGCTTTCTTGGGATAGGAGATCTTAAGACTATAAGACGTAAGTGTTCATGGACATTCTGTTCTTAAAAGCAGTACACATATTTCTTAATTCTGGAAATAAACAAGGGTGTTCTCCTCTGTATGAAAAGATGGTCTGAATGAAACAATGCTTTCATAGCTGCTAACTGCTTTTCATTAATTTTAATATTGGTTCTATAAACATTTTCCTAATTAATACCATTTCTCTATTCAAAGGTCTTGCTGGTGACTTTAGTAAAGGGATTTCAATGAGAAAGAAGAGAATACTTGTGGATTTCTTGTTCTTCAGTTTCTCTATCTTCTAGTTAGCTTTCTAACACTATAACCAAATATCTGAGAAAATTATATGGAAATATGGGCTATTATAGATATGATAGGATGAAAGAGTAGATTATTGAACCTACTTCTAAAGAGCAACAACTTGTTTAAAATGTTTTACATTGGTATAGATTTTAGTTTATTGATACAAATTTAAAGTTAATTTTGTTATATTGTATGTATATTTCTACTCTTGTTTAAGGTATTATGTTTATGTAACTCATTTAAATTGTAATGGATAATTAAGAAATACAGATTAGTCTTCTATGATAGTCAAACTTACAGTTATGTTAAGTTTTCTAGGTATACATAGATAGAATTCAATTAAGTAGATAATCTTCAAACACTTTAAAGACGTACAGAATATGGCATTTAAAATGTTTTAAAAACATTTAAAAACTTTCCTGGACAATGAGACACGTCTGTTCCTGGCAGCACCGATTTACTTCAGAGAGAAAGATGGGCATAGAAGACACTCCACATGGAGTTTATCTTCTTCTTGGCAAAAATAGCCATTTGAGCAAGAAACTATTCTTGCCTGGACTGCTTGACAAAATGTTGTATGGACTGGACATACAGGACCCATAGGAAGGTGACCACTGAACTTTGCAAGGCAAAATGGTCCTTTAGGTTCCTGCTTCACAGAAGAAACTGCCAGACTTTCTACAGGACACAGAGAGAAGTGACCAAGAGACTCTAGGCCTGTAGGCTGAAGATGAACACTGCACGTGAACTTTGGGTGACTGTCCAGGTAGTCAGCTGTCTCTGTCATTCTAGATTTTTGGAAGTTGCTTATAATACTCTTCCTGTTTAGTTAGGTAATATTGTATCCTTCTGAGGTCTTTGATGTAATTGAAGACTAGATAGTTATAATTTTCCTTGGTTATAATAAAAGATAAATTAGATATAAAACTTTAGACTCAAAAATATAGGATAGATAGAATATTTTCTTTAATTTTGCCAAATACAAATAGACTAGATATTATAACTATAATTCTTGCTTGATTACTGTTTTGTTATATCTAATTTTACTATGTTAAAGTTAAACCCTCCCTTTTTGACTAGACAGAAAAGGGGAAGTGCTGGGGATGTCTTTCTGTATGCTGTGAATGTGTTGCTCTGATTGGTTGATAAATAAAAGCTGCTTAGCCAGTAGCCAGGCAGGAAGTATAGGTGGGATGAGCAGACAAGGAGAATTCTGGGAAGAGGAAGGCTGAGTCAGGAGAGGCCAGCCTGCTGTCCAGGGAGCAGCATGTAATGACACACAGGTAAAGCCATGGAAAATGTGGCAACATATAGATTAACAGAAATGGGCTGAGTTTAAGTGTAAGAGCTAGTCAGCATAAGCCTGAGTTAATGGCCGGGCAGTTTTAATCAATATAAGTGTCTGTGTGTTTACTTGCATCTGAGCGGCTGAGGACCAGGCAAGACATAGGAAAACTTCAGCTACATGGAAATCAACTTATAAGGAAGAGAGATTTGCTTTGACTGTTTTGGTGTGGACTTGGTTGGCTGCAGTCATTGTTTTAGGGACTATGGTGAAGTGGTACATAATGGTGGAAGATTGCTTATCTCATGACTGCTGAGACGCAAAAAGAGAATGAGAGAGCCAGTGGCTGGGGTCCTGGTGTATACTCCAGTAATTTAGGTCCTTTCACCAGGCCCTGCATCCTACAGGCTCTACCTTTTCCCATTAGCATTACAGGATGAGGACTAAGTCTTCAACCCATTGGCTTTGGAGGACTTTCAAAATACATATTCTAGCAATATCATACTTCTGATTATTACTTGCTCTATTTTTCTACACTCTGTATTATATGACTCTGCTGGGTTTTAAATCTAAGCATTATCTATTAAGCAAGCTCACTAATTCATAAAGGCCAGTGGTTTAGCATAAATGGTTAAGCAGATAAACTCTTGCATAGTTATCTATTACACATAACAAACTTCCCAACAAACATAGTGAGTGTCTATGTTACTTGTCCTGTGGCTATGACAAAAGCAACTTAAGAAGATTCATTTTGGCTCACAGACCCCAGGTGGAGTCCATCAGAGGAGGAGGAAGAAGGCTGCAGGAACTTGAGGTTGCTGGTCATGCTGTGTCCACAGTCAAGGAGCAGAGAGAGGTGGATGGTGCTGAACTCTTGTTCAGGGCAGGACTATACAATGGTATCATCCACACTGAGGGTGGGGCTTCTTGTTTCAATTAACCTCACCTGGGAAACCTCTCACAGACATGCTAAGATGGTGATTCCAAATTCCATCAAGCTGATAAGCAAGAGTAATCATCATCAATTTGATTCCAAATTCCATCAAGCTGATAAGCAAGAGTAATCATCATAGCCGGTTAAAATTACAATAAAATTTTATTATCATGTGTAGCTTTCATATGGTAGGAACTAGGGGGTGATGAGTGCATGGTTTTGTGGTGTGATTTCTAATGAGGTATGAACTGGACCTCCAGACACCCCAATGGGCTAGAGAATGGGCTCTGATGAATCACGAAGCCGGCAAGTGTGTGGTGGCTGTTGGCAGAAGGCTCTGTATTGTAGCTCATATGACCACCACAGGGTTGCATAGCAACTCCTGTCACGGCAGATGGTTTCCCCAGAAGGAGTGATCCAGGAGAGCAAAAAGCACAGGTCCACTGGTCAGTGCTTTTGACAGGTCAGTTATGTACTTACAGTTGTTTGTGCTGTGGAACATTTGTTTAATGATGCAAAGATGTGTTGCATTCTTTTATGTTGCATTTGTTTAACTCTGTGAAGCTGTGTGACTTTGCCTGTCTAAAACATCTGATTGGAGTAAAAAAGAGCTGAATGGTCAATAGTTAGGCAAGAGAAAGGATAGGTGGAGCTGCCAGGCAGAGAGAATAAATAGAAGGAGAAAAAGGGAAGAGGGAAGGAGTGGGAAGAGGAGGAGAGAGGATGCCAGGGGCTAACCACCCAGCCAGCTAAGGAGTAAGAAGTAAAGAAAGGTATATAGAGTAGAGAAAGGCAAAAGCCCAGAGGCAAAAAGGTAGACAGAATAATTTAAGAAAAGTTGACTAGAAATAAGCCAAGCTAAGGCCGGGCATTCATAAGAAAGAATAAGTCTCCTTGTCTTTATTTGGGAGCTGGTGGCGGGCCCCCAAAGAACAAAGAATGAAAAAACACAACTACACACTAGTGAATCACCTTCTTCCTTGTTCAAAAGTTTCAGGGAACCAGTCACCACCTGTGATCTCTCCTCTTTCTAGATGAGGCCAGGAAGTAAGGCTGGAAAAGTTATGGGAACATGGGTGGGGAGGGGGACCCCTCACTCCGGAGTCCGGCTGAAGCCTATCACCAGCTGAAAGTCAAGAATTGCAACACAATTACCACTTGAGAAGGTTGCTAATGTGGAGACAATGTTTCTTTTGCACACAGACATTTTCAAGGCCCCAAGCACATATGGCCTTTATTTCTTGTTTCTTAGCTGTATGCTTTCATTTTTCTAGGAATCTTACCAGAAACCCCATTTACAGTAAAAGCCATGTTGCAACCCCTTGTCCAACCTTTATGATGTATGGCTCTATATTATCAGGCTACAATTCGATCCAAGACATCCCTCCCCCCCCCACCTACCCTGTAATCATATTTATTGAAAAGGGGGAAAGAGGCAGAGGACAGGGAGTACCGTAGAAACTGGCTAAACAATTAAACCCCCAAAGCTCCTAAGGCTTGAAAACAGTTGCCAGCGGACCACGAAGTGGGACTCTCCTTGAGAAGCCCACACCTATGATCCTGGGTCTACCTCATTCTTTTCTTCAACTCTTCTACATTTGTGTGTGTGTGTGTGTGTGTGTGTGTGTGTGTGTGTGTGTGTGTGTTCACATTTGTATGCAGATGTGTGTCCAGGCCAGAGGACTTTGTCTTTCTGTAGAAGGGCACCTTGTTTTTGAGATAGGGTCTCTAGTTGGCCTCCAGCTGGCCAAATAGGTGAGCTCCAGGGATCTGCTTTCTCTACCTGCCCAGCTCTATATTAGAAGCACCTGTTTCCATGTTTCTTTTACATGGATTCTGGGGATTGAGTTCAGGCCCCCAGTTTTGCAAAGCAAGCAATTTTCCGACTGAGCTTGCTTCCCAGTCCCCCTTCTCTTCTTAATAAAATGCAACTCCGCTTCAAACTTGCATGTCCTGACATTCTTTTTGCATTGAAGGAGCCAGTGTGAGTCAGAGGTCCCTGAAAAGTAGGTTCCCGGGTGACTGAGGTAGTTCGGGGCTGTGCCTCCCGCAGCACTCAGCAACACTTTGCATTTTCCCCTATGGTTCCTCCCGCTTGAACTTCATGGGCTTTGTTTTAGAGGGTTCTCTAGAGGAACAGAATGGAATGTATAATGGGGTTTATCAGAGTGGCTTACAGGCTGTGGTCGGCTAGTCCAGCAACAGCTGTCTCCCAACAGAAAGTACAAGAATCCAATAGTTGTCCGTCCCCAGGACTGGATATCTCAGCTGGTCTTCAGTATAAGTCTGAATCCCAAAGGAGTAGGCTCTAACGCCAGTGAATGGAATGCATCAGTAGCAGGATATATAGCCAGTGAGTGTGAGGACAAGGAGACAAATTAAAAAAAAAGAGCAAAAGCCCCCCTCCCCCATGCCCTTTATCTAGGCCGTCACGAGAAAATGTGGCCTGATTTAGGATGGGTTTCCCAATCAAGAAAATTCCCTCATAGGTGTGCCTGGCTTCTTGGGCTTTTAGTTACTTCCAGATGTAGTCATGTTGACAACCAAGAACCCCCACCACAGGATTGTAACAATCACCCCAGCTCTCTGTAATTTACATCAGCAGCAACATAAAGGTGAAGAGCTGCAAGTTAGACAGTGTGACACACCTGTAGCTTACTGGAAAGCAGATGCCACGTGCTAGAAATTGTTCTAAGAACAGGACAAAAGCTCTCTTAGACTTTACCGGAAGCTCATGACCTATTACTGCCATTTCCACAGAAGACAAACCTGAATCTAAGACGTAATGTACCTTGTGGGTCTGTACAGCTAAGAGACCCACCTTTGCTCTCTGTCCTTTTGGGAAAATTCCTCCAGTGCCTAATTCTGCTGCCTTTGGAAAAGACTGTTCTCCCAAGTGTGAGAGAATGCCATTTTAATCTTTATTTTATTTTTACACACTCCTCTTTGTGTTGGGAGTAGGGTAGAAATACAGAGGCAAAATAAGAGCTAGCAAGCGATTTGTAGGAGTGTAAACAAACAGTAGTCTTGTGGTATTCTAAGGGGGTTGGTTCCAAGCCTGCCACAGATGCTGCAGTCCATGGATGCTCAAATCCCTTATATAAAATACAAGAAGTAGTACTGCAGACATGTGACCTCTGTGCATCATCCACATACTTTAAATTACCTGTAGACACTTAGACTCTATGTCGATGTCAAACCACATGAACAACTGTTACACTGCATCTTAAAGACAACAAGGACAGGATTTGTGGTTACTTTAACCTGTGGGATAAGGAAGGATGAGTGAACTGGTTTTATAAAGTTTGGACATGATTAACTGTTAGAATCTCTACATCAGGGTACTCTCTTTCTATGGCAGGGGATTCAATGTTTGGGTTCCTCCATTTCCCCTTTAACTCTCTTCTTGTTCTATGTACCCTCACCCCTTTGTCCTCAGAGGCAGTGCTCCCACCCCTTTGTCCTCAGATTCAATGCTCCCACCCCTTTGTCTGTCTTCATAGGAGGTGCTCCCACCCTTTTGTCTGTCTTCATAGGAGGTGCTCCCACCCTTTTGTCTGTCCTCACATGCAGTGCTCCCACCCCTTTGTCTGTCCTCA
>CABHPQ010162564.1:19457-45409 GCA_902168405.1 Peromyscus aztecus
GAGAGAGAGAGAGAGAGAGAGAGAGAGAGAGAGAGAGAGAGAGAGAGGCAGCAGGGGAGACTTACTGTTGGGAAGAAACAAGCTGTTTAAGGCTGTGGTGTGCTGGGAGATGTCTTAGTTAACTTTCTGGTAACAAAACAAAAAGCTTGAAGTATTTGTTGGTTCTGTTGTATAGATATTACATTTATGGATAATTTCACTCTGCTGGTACATAAAGAATCTGAATATAAAATAGAAAGGAAGAAAGGCCGCAAAATACATGTTTTTCAGTGTGAGATCTGAGAAAATGACAAAATGGGCGGAAGTGGAGCTGAGTGTGTGGATGTGTAGAAACTGTGGATCGTACACTGTGGTTGATATAGTGTGCACCCCAATAAACTTATCTGGGGGTCAGAGAACAGAACGGCCACTGTATTAAACACAGAGGTTAGGCAGTGGTAGCACACACCTTTAATCCTAGCATTCCACAGGCAGAGATCTATCTGGATCTCTGTGAGTTCAAGGCCACACTGGGAACAGAACCAGGCATGGTGATACATACCTTTAATCCCAGCACTTGAGATCTCATGTCTTGCTTGGGAAAGACACAAGCCTTTAATTCCAGGAAGTGATGGCAGGAAGCAGAAAGGTATATAAGGTGTGAGGACCAGGAACTAGGCTGGTTAGGCTTTTAGGCTTTTAGCAGCAGTTCAGCTGAGTTCCATTTGGATGAGGACTCAGAGGCTTCCAGTTTGAGGAAACAGGATCAGCGGAGAAGTTGGCAAGGTGAGGTTAGCTGTGGCTTGTTCTGTCTCTCTGAACTTTCAGAATTTACCCCAATAGCTGGCACTGAGTTTTTTTATTAATAAAACCTTTTAAGATTCATGTTATAATACACAAGTTAGCTTAGTCTAACTGTAACCATGACCTTGGAGATGTTCTACCAGAGATACTGTGCTAATCTGTCAGACTCTCAGACTACTGAATCAATTGTTACAGTTACCTCCATTAGGTTTTGAGGAGGCCCAGCAGAGAAAGCTATTTATCTGCTTTGGGTAGAGACCTAACATTTTAAGCTACTCAAAAAATAGGAAGTAATCCAGTTAGGCCTGTCAATCACTTGGCAAAGGACCAGCCTTCCAGAAAGCAGGTTCATATTAAACCATGCTAAAGAGATAGCTGGAGGTGGGTGCTGGCTCTGGAGAGAAGGTTCAGGGGCTAAGAGTGTGTACTGCTTCGGCAGAGGACCTGAGTTTGGTTCCCAGCACCCACAGTAGGTGGCTCACAGCTGCCTGTAACTCCAGGAGCAGGGAGATCTGATGCCCTCTTCTGGCCTCCAAGGGTACCTGCACTCATATGCAAACGCACAATACACATATACATAATTATAAAATAAAAATAGATTAAAAATAATAAATGATATGAAGAATAATTATCCCTTTAGGAAGATAATGGTACTTTTCGTGTCCAGAATTACCCTTGGTGCAGTTACTACAGAGCTGTCATGAGGTTCTGTTGGGTCTGCCTGTCTAACTGAGGCCTGAATCAGGCAGCAAGGGCTTTTCTCTTGTTCTTTCCCATCTTCCTCCTCCAGGCAGCTTTCCTGTCCTGGGGTTTTTCTTTTAAACTCTAATAAAATTGTTCTCAAGATTCCTTTTGAGTTTGTTCTTGAGTTCTTTTAGTAATGAGAAAAAACAAGAAGAGACCCTGGTTTCTCCAGCAACATGTGACAATTCTGCTGAGACTTCTTCAAGTTTCCAATAAAGTAATGGACCTCAAAGAATTATACTTCCCCAGGAATCCTGCAATGGGGGAAGGAAAGGTTGAAATTCTTGTGGTTGGAGAGGAGCTTGACCCATAGGAAGATATTTCATACAGTTCTGACACCTTATCTCATGGCTAAGGAATGCACATTTCCCAACTTGTGTTCCATCTTTTTTTTATGAACTTTAGCACTATTGCAGAAAAGGGGAGGGAAACTGAGGATCTTTGTTTACCTGCTTTGGCTAAAATGCACATAAATCCTTCCCCCCTTACCGCATTTCTGCTTCCTAATTTTCTTTAAGATACAGGAAAACTATGCAGCAGATTTATAAATCCAGGTGTGTGGAGACCAATCCAGAATCTCAAGGGGCTTACTTCCCTAGGAAAAGTGAGAGTTTCCCTTTATTCTCTGCCCTTCACTTACTCTTTCTTCTTAATGGGCTAAAAAACTAAGGGTTCTTCTCCCACCTCAGTTTCTCTAGGAGCCCCAGAAGGACGACTGCTTCCCATCCTCACTGAGGTCTGGTGTCAAGGTAAAGTAAAACCGGAATGGGCCAAGGGTGGCACCACTCTGTCTCGGAAGCCTTTGCTCCTGGGAGGAGGCCCTGCTGTGTTTGACATGCTCACTACTCCACGGTGTCTGCTATGTCTAAACTTACATAGGTGCACACACATCCCCACACAGACGTGTATCCTCGCTGTCCTAGTTAGCTCCTGCTGTCAACCTGACACAGCCCTGAGCCATCTCAAGGAGTCTCAAGTGGAGTCGGCCTCAACGGATTGGTCTGTGAACATTGTCTTTAGGGGCATTTTCTTGATTGCTAATTGATGTCAGAGGGCCCGGCCCTCTATGGGTGGCATGAGGTCCTGGGTTGTACAAATAGGCCCCTCAGCACATGCCAGACGGAGGAAACCAGTAAGCAGAGTTCCTTTGTGGTTTCTGCTTCAGCTCTTGCCTTGAACTCCTGCCTTGGTTTCCCTCAATGATGGGTTGTAACCTGAAAGGTGAAATAAAGTTTTTCCCCAAGTTGCACTTGGTCACAGTTATTTTTTCACAGCAAGAGAAGTAATGAAGAGACTCACAAACAAAAAACCAACAGAGAGAGATGTCAGCATAGACTTAAGCTCATGCACTAAGGGGTGAGAGAGAAAGGTGTTTATTGATAAGTATTTTGAATACTCGGTAGTGGGTTTCTCTGCTGAAGCAATAAGCCAGATCCAACTGAATTAAAAGTAAAGGACCAGGTTTAATCTGAGCAAGGCATTCCCGGGTGATCTCAGGGAAGTGGAGAAATCATGCAGCAGGTCTGTAGACTGGAGCTTAAATACCCTGTAGCTAGGACCTGAACTCTGGGGGAGGGGCTACCCCTTGGTGGGCTTTCTGAGGGGCAGGATTTGGGGGCGGTGCTGAGGCACAGCTTCCAACTCAACATTTATTAAAAAGTCAGAGCATAGGCAAGATGGCGCAGGCTTCTCCGGAGTCTCTTTTGAGAGCCTCCACAGCTGTCTGGGTGATTTGGAGCTTCTGAAGTTCATGATCCCAAGGGTTTCTAAGGTGCCTGAACTTTTTAAAAATGAGATCGTAATTGGTTTCTGAGGTGTACTGGACATGATTACAAGCTATAAGACAAACCCATAGGTCACACAGCTTGGAGGGAACCCAACTACACTAGGTCACAAAGCAGTCAAGGTGGATTTTGCCAGTAAATAAAGTGATCCTGTTTTCAGAAAGTTACAGCCATTTGGCTGTGGAAGCAGAAGGTTGAAAACTCAGAAGTCTCACTCACATGGGTCTCAAGCATGGTCTGTTGTTATTTTAACATTCTTATTTGAAATGTCTCTACAGAAAAGGAAATTGCCTCCTTGTAGGTGTGTTCTGTTGGTTGTGCTGGAATTCTCAGACTCTCAGCTAGAGAAAAGTGTAGCCAGGGTTCCTTTCCTTCTCACATCTCTTTAATTTTCCCTTTCTTTTCTGCTTCGGATTGTAGATGTACTCTTAAGAATAAGCGTGGTGTCCTTCCAACTCATCCTCAGAGACGGTGTTTCTGTCTCTTCGCCCCATGGATTTTCAGCATAGGTCTTAGGAAATCAGCTGTTTCTTGAGGAACTCACTACTACATGCCAGACATCAGGTACTGTGTGGGAACAGAGAACAGAACAACACGCTGAACAGATTACAGAGCAGCAGAGACCACCTCTCCAGAGACCACCTCTCCAGAGACCACCTCTCAGGGACCACCTCTCCAGGGACCACCTCTCCAAAGACCACCTCTCAGGGACCATCTCTCCAGAGACCACCTCTCCAGAGACCACCTCTCCGAGACCACCTCTCCAGAGACCACCTCTCAGGGACCACCTCTCCAGGGACCACCTCTCCAGGGACCACCTCTCCAAAGACCACCTCTCAGGGACCACCTCTCCAGAGACCACCTCTCAGAGACCACCTCTCCAGGGACCACCTCTCCAGAGACACCTCTCCAGAGACTACCTCTCCAGGTGTGGGATGCAACCCAGGGCAAGTGCTCTACCACTGAGCTACCTACCCAGGCTGGAAGAGATCTTCTTCGAGGGGGATAAAGCATGGTAGGAGGGAGCAGGCAGTTTAGGGGTGTGTGGGTCCTAACGCATGCAGGGCAGGTGATGACGATTTAGCAGTAGGGGTCCCAAGCAGGTCATCTGAGACACCACCTTCTTCCTGCTGTCATTGTTCTGTTTTCTTCTGAAATCTGGGGCCTCTACTCCCATCAGAGCACGCTGTTTTTAGCTCTCACAAAAGACACGATATTGGAAATTAATACATTTTTATTTTTGTTATTTCTACTTTATCCTTTTGATCATTTTTTCATTTTCATAGTCATTCAGAGATGAAGAAATTAAGGTTTAAAATATTGTGGTAATGCAGTTTTTAAGGAAAAGACTCTTGAATTTCAGACTGACTTGAATTTCAGCTGGTTCACCAATTCCAGCAGTACATGACTACAGT
This sequence comes from Peromyscus aztecus, assembly GCA_902168405.1. Taxonomy (NCBI): domain Eukaryota; kingdom Metazoa; phylum Chordata; class Mammalia; order Rodentia; family Cricetidae; genus Peromyscus; species Peromyscus aztecus. The sequence goes on from CABHPQ010162564.1 coordinate 24,184, forward strand.
CGCAGTTTAGTTGTGAACTGGGGTTAAATTGTTTGGAAATTGTTTTAGTAAGTGAAACTGGGAACAACCCAGACACCTCGCACCACGGGTTGTACTGTGGTTTGCACGTGACCTTCGGTCCATGTGCTGGGAGCTGAGTTGTCCAAGCCGTTTCTGCTCACTTAGTGTTGTTGAACAGCTTCAGGCCTGGAGGGAAGGACAGGAAAAGGAGTCTGCTCTCTCCCCTGGACCGAGCACACACTCCTCTTTTTCTCTAGGACATTTGTATGCCCACTCTTCAGTAAGCCCAGGATCTAAACAAGTTTCTCCTGTTGTCAGGCCATGGACTGAAGGTTACATCATCAGCTTCCCTTGTTCTGAGACCTTCGGCTTTGGAATCAGCCCTGTTATCTGTGTCCTAGGGTTCCAGTTAGCAAACAGCCAGTCTTGGAACTTCTCAGCATCTGTGAGCTGTGTATCTATCTAAACAGGTGTCGGCTCTGAGAGAGATCTATTTGTCTACCTAGTTCTGTATTACACTGTTTTTGTCTCTTTGGAGAACCTTGCTAATATAGGAATAATTACATAAATTAAGATGCTCATTCATATTATAACGGCATCCAATATCATATGGTAAGAGCATGTGTTCTCTTCTGGAAGGTTTTCTAAGATAGATTGTGACTGAAAGAACACAAGTACAAGCTGCTTTCCTCTAAGAATGGAAAGGAAAGAGTGAGATAAAATGTATTCACTTGGACTATCATCAATGTAAATTAACACTGGGAAGTCACACAAGGGATAAAAAAGAGCTAGGGAGATGTAGAAAGGTGGATTTGTTTTGCTTTTTGAGCCAGGGTTTCTCTGTGTAGCCCTGGGCATCCTGGAACTGGCTCTGTAGACCAGGCTGATCTTGAACTCAGAGATCCGCCTGCCTCTGCCTCCCAAGTGCTGGGATTAAAGGTGTGTGTCACCACACCCAGCTAAAAGGTAGATTCTTAATATATACCTTATAAAAATTATGCATATGTGTGTATGCCTGCTTCTCTGCACATGAACCACATATGTGTGATACCTGTGGAGGACAGATCTCCTAGAACTGGACCCTGCTGGATATAAGTGCTGAGATGCAAACCAGTGTCCTCATCCAGAGCTGCAAGTGCTTTTAACTGCAGACCTCTCTGGCCTCAATATATATTCTATTATTTCAGGTCATTCAAACATTCTGGATGTATTACTTATTTAAGAAATAGACATATTTCTCTCTAAAAGAGTGCCTCTGGATTTCTTCTTCTCCTCTCCTGGTCTTCCTTATTCACATGACAGGAAGGAAGAAGACATAAGACTGTCTATGTTCTTTGACAATTTTGAACATGTATACAATGTATCTTGGTCATGTTTACAGTTACCCTCTCTCTTTTCCCTCCCATTTCTGCTGAACCCCTTCCTTCCTTTCTTCTCCCTAATAAGAATCCCCCAACCCCTGCATTTTCATGTCTTTTCATGACCTATTGAGTATAGGCTCATTTGCATGAAGACGGAATGGTAGGTTATTTCTGGAGCATGGAAGGCTACATTTGTGTGTGTGTTTTTTAAAGCATATTTCTATGGCAATAATGATATATTTTAGAATCCTAACACAGGGACTAAAAAGCAAGTTTTTCAGTGTTTCAAATTCTGGCATAATATGTTGCTAACAGCCTTTTTAAAAACAGAAACACATTTTGAGTCTTTCTGAGCATAAGCATCTTCTGACCCTTGGCTCATTAAGGACAGAAGGAAATAGTCTGTACAAGAGACATTCCAGCTCAGGAAACTGGAATGTGCTGTTTCTTAAGATGTACAGGTTTGTCATATGCCCACAGATTTTTCTATCTACGCTTCCTCGTCTGTTTTCCCTGGTGGTCTGTTAAGCAGAACCTTCATTCTTTGTCAACTCAGTTATTGACTGTACAGTATCTTTGTGTGTAGTTTCTCCTGATAAAAGTCCAGCACAGGAAGCACTTTACATCCTTAGAGCTTCTTGCATGCACTTTGGGTTCCCCATCTTTTCTGGTTGAAAACTCACATCCCAGACTCTGGTTTCGTGGACACAGCTCTGCTATCCACTGCAACATTAGTTTCTGAGATTCAGAGATTACTAATCAGAAATCTCAAAATTCTGACTGTTTTCAACATACTTTTAACAATCTTCACATCTTATGATTTGGATAGCTAAAATCCATGTTGAAAGAATAAAATTCTAAGTTTACTAATACTTACAAAAAGTCTGTGGGTACAGTAATTACTATACCCATATACACATTTGTTCTGTGAGTTTAATTAGGGTCTTTTGTGTTAGCATGGGTAATTAGTTTATTTGCTAGAGCATGGAAGACTAGGTTTTTAGTAGGAGTAATAATTTTTAGGTCTGTGATGTAGGATCAAAGGCACCACTTATCCGTTTCTGAGCACTGATGGGTTTGGCAAGCACTTGATCTCCTAGCATTTCTTCATTATGGAACCTAAAGGAGAGAAGGAATTACAGTAAACAAGTTTGGAACCTTCCCAGCCTTCATCCATGCACAGACCTTTTCCCTTGTTCTGAGTTAAGTTCTCTCTAGCTTGTGGCCCTTCTCAATGCCCCACATATGAAACTCTCATAGCCAAAGGGCCCAGACTCCCAGGAAGGATACTCTTAACGTTGCCCTTCAGATAGAGTTGACAGTTGGCAAACAAAAGTACAAATTGTCTAGTTGTAACTGGAAGAACAGACAGGAGTCGAATCTTTAAAACTCAACTGTATTCAGGGAGCCTGCAGTTTGAGAGGACAGTATATTAAAATCCTGAAAATCAGTCTCCTGTTGCCTCTCCAGATGGAGAAGATGGGCTCGGGACAAAGGCTGCCAGTCATTCCAGAGCTCAGTCCTGCCCCTCTCGTCAGGTGATCAACCACGTTTCTGAGACTGCGGTGCCCATGCCTTGCTAGTTCTCTCCTTCCACTCTCTTTCATTCTGTGGATGTTTGTGTTCAGGCTCTTCCTGAAAGAGAGTCTAACTAGTTTCTGCTGGTATTAATTTTGTATTCCTTCAGGAGCACCTGAGCTGGCAATAGGTTAACTCAGAACAAATGAACCATTAACAGTGTGTATGCTAAGCTAGGAATGACTCATGTGAGCCAATTCCTTTCTACAGCATGGAGTAAAAGTGTGTCTTCATAATAATACAGACTATGAAAGAGTTCCTAGATATCCCGCCTTTTCCTTGTCACAGTTAGGTTCAAATTTCTGGGTTTTTCATTTTGTTTTGTTTTTCTTTCTATTTAGTTTTTGAGTATAGTGTGTATCATGAAATATTGGGTCAAGAGATACCAAAACAATTACTTAATGCTTATCTGAAACTCAGATTAGTCTGGTATCCACAATGTATCACGTGACCGATTCTCACATGGCTACTGACAGGAGACTGTTGAATGTATTAGCTCATTAGCCCAGAGGAACAAGAAGTCCCTAGGCCACTGCTACCCTAAGGAACTTTTGTGAAAGACACATGCACAACCAGTCTGTCCAATCCATCCAGGCAGCCCTTGGAAACTTGAAATGTGGTGAATGAGACTGTGAGCCTGAAGTTTTCATCACCGAATATAAGCTTAATAGGTCACAGGTGGCTCTGCAGCATTGGAAAGCACAGATCTATATTGTGTCCTTTGTTCTCTTCCCAAACCTAGCTAATGCAAGTTAAGACCAAGAGGTGACTAAAATGGCCCATACCTGGAGACATGCTCATGGCTCTCTAAAACTTAGGTTGTGAATATCCATTCTGGGCACATGCAGTGTGTCATCAATTACATATGACTTCTTGTGTGGGGAGGATGCTAGGTGCCAGTATTCAGACCCAGGTAAGATGTAATTTTTCAATAAACTCATCCAGTAGATGAGCTAACTCTAGAATTTCAGCATTTAGGATGGAAACATTTACCACAGAGTGGACATCTAAAATAGATGAAACAGCCGTTTTTGTTTCTGCTTTTGAGCTGTGTGACCCTTCTCCGCCATGATTTTAAGCAAACATCTGTTAGCTATAGATCCACAACATTTAAAGAAGATTCCTGCAGTGCAATTCAGACAGCAGAGAATAAGCCTTAAAAGAATTCATTGTTACTGTGAGACAGAAATCTAGTGGATGAACTGGGAAACCATAGAAAACAAAGGTAGCAACCGCTTTCAGTGATACTGTGTTTCTGGTAGGTGGGTAGGAGGAACAGGAATTTCCTACACCAACAGCAGACATTTTTACATAAAAGTCAGACAAACACGCTTTGGACAATAAAAGGCTGTCTGGGCCAAGACATCCTTCTCCGGCTCACTGGCCAGACATGGGAATTCTCCCTCAATGCCAGACTCCCTAGTGGGTGCTGGGGCATGACACTTGGTAGACCAGTTCTCCCTTAATGGAGCAATGCCTCACTGGAGAGGGAATGGCAGGACCTGATCATCTCAGACTCTTTTAAAGAATCGAAACAGGTGCTGACTTTGCCAACACGTACACTAAAATTGGCACAATACAGAGAAGCTTACAGCAAGATGTATTTCTGCTATCTTCTGAATGTGACATGTCTAATGCAATCATGAACTCACAGAAGGAATGGTTACTTGTACATGACCTGCACAAGTACAAGACAACCCGGACTCTGACATAGAAGTGATATATATATATATACGGCATACATGTGTGTATACATATATAAATATAAACGCATATATGAAATGTGTGTGTATTTCTTTTTTATGTAATGACATCCTTGCTCAAAGTATATATATATAAACACAAAACATGCATTAACACTCTGGTATATGAAATGTCTTTAAAATGTCATTGATATTTGTATTTCATAACTTAAAATGCAAACTCCTCCTAGCCAGGTCTGTTTTACCTGAAACCCAAAGGCTGAAAATGATGCGGCAGGAAAGTTGTGGAGCGGTTTCCGAAAGACAACAGCAGTGCACAAACCTCAGTGCACCGACCCGAGGGTGCGGGGGAGGGGATGAGACCAGAAGGACTTGAGGAGCAGTGGAGATGACTTCAGAGAGGTGATGGGCTGAGAGAGGGCAGGGACAGTTACGAGAGGAGCCTCAGATGAGAGTAGGAAACGTGGAGGATCAATTCGCACAGGTCTTGACGTTCGTGGTGACTCGAAGTTTGGATTGGTAACACAGGACAAGCATTAAGTTCCACTGTTGACTTGAACAAGTGGACTTACAGTAATGTCGTTTAGTGGCCTGGGGAAAACAGGCGACAGCCTTCAGGTGCAGTGGGAAATTGAGTGTCTTGAAAGTGTCTACATTTGAGGAGCGGGTTCAAGTTTAGATGCATTTTTCATTCTGTGGATGAGGACAGGGCTGGAGATGTGTAACTGGAGGTTTACTACCTTTACATTGTTTTCAACACTTCAAGATTCATGAAATCATGAAGGGAAGTGTGTAAAATCTGCAACCAGATCCAAGCTTGCTTGCTTGCTTTCTTTCTTTCTTTCTTTCCTTCTTTCTTTCTTTCTTTCTTTCTTTTTTTCTTTTTTTTTTTTTTTGGTTTTTCAAGACAGGGTTTCTCTGTGTAGCTTTGGAGCCTGTCCTGGAACTCACTCTGTAGCCCAGGCTGGCCTCCAACTCACAGAGATCTGCCTGCCTCTGCCTCCTGAGTGCTGGGATTAAAGGTGTGCACCACCACCACCCGGCTCAGATCCAAGCTTTCTAAGGTCCTCAAAACTCAAGCATCTGAGATTCTGATCACTGTGAGGTGGACATTCCATGGAAGGCCAGTTCTTTTGTGGAATTTAGTCAAAGACCTACATTTTCAGCTCAAGCTGTATCTATAAACACAGCAAAGAACAGGTCATGTTCATCTACACAATGCCCAGTAAGCTATAAGCCAGGGATGGAGCCACCAGAAATGGCCTGTGCCTGTACCTTGATATTAAACTCCCCCTCCAAAACCATGAGAAAATAAATATGCCACACCATTCAAGACCCAGTTTGTCACACCTTGTTATGGGAGTGAGGGCAGGCTGGCAGATCAGAGTACCAAGAAAAGGGTGCTGCAGAAACAGGCATGCAGCACTGTGAAAGTGGTTTTAGAACTGAGTAATTCGGAAAGGGTGACATAATTCTGAGGATCATGTTGGAGAAACTCACTGCAAAGTGCCTGTCAGTAGAAATGGAGTTGTCAAAGGTAATTTCTGGGGAGTGCTTAGAAGGCAAAATGAAGAGCAATATAGGATGCTTCCATATTCTTGGAGAATAATTGTTAATAAGCACAATGTTGATGCAAATATGATGGGTACCCAGACCGTTTCACAGGGACATAAAAGATAGGCTTTTGCCAACAGGAGGAAAGGGGATCCTCGTTCTAAAGCGGCGCAAAACTTGGCTGATTTAGTTCAAGTGTTGAAGCAACAAAATTAGGTATTTAGTGGAGTAGCTGTATTTAATGGAGTAGCTGTATAAGCAAAATTGGAAAGAGACAGATTTAATCCCTTTGTGTAAGTAAATGTCAAAGGAAAGAGGTGATTAGATAAAGGGATTAAGTCAAACAGTACTAGCCCTTGGATATCTGTCTATCTATCTATCTATCTATCTATCTATCTATCTATTCTCTATGTACCTATCTTCTTTTTTCATATTACAGTTGTCGTATTTTGTTTGTACATGTGTGTGGGAGTGTGTTAGTGGGTGTCCTGGGGACCAAACACAGGTTGTAAGTCTGAGAGGGTAAAGGTACTTACTTCTGAGACATTTAGAGTCCTCTCTATCTGTTTTTCGGAGACAAGGTATCATGTAGCCCAGGCTAGCCTGGAACTCACTATGTATCTGATGGTACCTCCCAGGTGTCCTGCCTCCACCTCTCCAGCGCTGGGATTACAGACGTGCCCCACCACACTCCTGTGTTAAAGACATGTGAATGAGCAGCCTGTTGACAAAAACATCACGGGTGCAAGCTGTGAGCATACTCACCCAGCCATTTGAGCAGAAAGCCACAGAGAGAGGTGAGAATCACTCCAGCAGAGATGCTGTCCATTTAATGTAAAATTAGAGAGAGGAATAGAATGATGGAAAGGTGTCATGCTTTTTGAATTCTATATGATGAGACCATAAACTATCCTACTGCGAACAAGCCCTGTCTTTCAAGAACAGAAGAGTACCCCAAAAGTGGGTTTAAGATCTTTGTGGCTGACACTTCCCCTTAGGGTATGTTTTCAGATTCAGCTGAGGGTGGGAGAGGGTAGGCAAATCTGGTTTGGATAGCTGTGCATGGGCCAGTCTCTTATTGAGAGCTGCTTGAATAGAAATCTACCAAACTACAGGATCAGGACTCTGTGCAGAGGAGTCAGCCTCATACAGACTCAAGAAGGTAACATCACCACAGCAGTTGGCTTGAAAGCCGGACAGAGTTCATGAGTGTATTCTCAAGACTCAAGATCTAATGGACTTGGCCTTCTTAGGTTATAGACCTGCTTAGGATGCCTTCTCCTTTCTTCTTTCATTTATCTCCCTTTGGGCATGCAAATGTCTGTCTAATGCCTGTCACAGCTGCATTTTAATATCATTTATCTATTTGTTATTTTTTATATGTATGGGTGTTTTGTTTTGTTTTGGTTTTGTCTCAGCACCATGTGCCTGCAGTGCTTTCAGAGGCCGGAAGAGGGCATCAGATTCATTGGAACTGGAGTCACAGATGGTTGTGAACAACCAGGGGGGTGATGGGCATCAAAGCCAGGTCCTCGGCAAGAGCAGCCGGTACTCTTAACTGCTGAGCCATCTTTCCAGCCACACAGCTGTATTTTAGAAGCATATGACTTGTCTGGTTTCACAGGTTCACAGCTGGAGAGAAATTTTGACTCGGGATAAATGTATCTTGTGTCTCGTCCTGGTTCAGTTAAGCCTTTGAGGGCTTTGGAGATGTGATAAGAGTATTTTGCTTGGGAAACGGACATTGGTTTTGTCAGTCCAAGAGTAAAATTTAAAGAAGAGATTGTGACTCAATATTCACACACTGAAACTCTAAACCCAAGCGTGACTATTATGGGCGATAGGGACAGGGCTTTGCCTTGGAGGACACCAAGGCTCTTTCGACTCCCTTGCTAACAAAAGGGCAACAAACACACAGTGAGATGACAGCCAAGAGGAAGCACAGTCTGGAGCCAGACACAGGCTTGCCTTAGTCTTACACTTCCAGGCTCTAGAAGAGGGAGAGATCAAAGGACTATCCAATCAGCAGCCAGAGGAGACCTGGATAGTGGAGCGTGTGATAAGGGGTTAAGCCCTGACAGCCAAATAGTGTTGGGGAATATTATTTTAAGGTGTGTTACTTTTGTTTATGTTGCATTTGCTTAACTCTGTGAAGCTGTGTTACTATACCTGTATAAAACACCTGATGGTCTAATTAAGATCTGAAAGGCCAATAGCAAGGCAGGAGAAAGGATAGATGGGGCTGGCAGGCAAAGAGAATAAACAGAAGGAGAAAACTGGGGAGAGAAAAAGATCAAGGAACGAGAGAGAGAAGGAGGAAGACTCCAGGGGCCTGCTACCCAGCTACACAACCAGCAATGGAGTAATAAAGTTATATAGGAATAGAAAAAAAAAGCCCAGAGGCAAAAGAAAGATGGAATAATTAAAGACAAGAAAAGCTGGCAAGAAACTAAGCCAAGCTAAGGACGGGCATTGATAAGTAAGAATAAGCCTCCATGTGTGATTTATTTGGGAGCTGGGTGGCATGTCCCCCAAAAGAGCCAAAATACCACCACCAACAAAATAGCATATACGGGAGAATTTGAAATTCAGCACTCTTCTTGAAGAAAGAGCTCAACTAATAGCAATATGCATAAGTTCTAAAGCCTACAAGATATGCATTCCCTCATCATGGCCAGACTAGTACTATCAATGAGAATTCCTGGGAAGAAGCTGCGTCTGCAGACTGACTAATTAGAACTGCGGTGATGTGGAGAGGTCCAGATGTTTTCACTCCAGAGGCTAATCACCTCATCTTGGGCTAGCCTTAGCCTCCTGCACAGCCACTCCTTGCCCACTTCTGAGTCTGAGCTAACATCTTGTGACCAATAGACAAAAAACATTTTGAAATCTATTAACTTAGCAGACCACTAGCTTTCATCATCCCAAATGTTAAGAATGTCATCAAATATCATCTGAGACCTAGAGAGAAGCTTCTCCCATCTTACTTTATCCATCCCTCTGATGTACCCAGCAGTCTATTTTAAGCTTGACTTGATTTATGACTTTCTTTATTCTGTAAAACTATAGAACACCAAGAAAATGCTTACATGTTGGAAGATGGAATTTAGGGTAACCTAAATCTGAGTTCTCAGGCCATGGTCCCTAAAACTTAAAAATAAACTAGTTTTTTTTTCTATTGTTTGAGTGTGTGTGTGTGTGTGTGTGTGTGTGTGTGTGTGTGTGAGAGAGAGAGAGAGAGAGAGAGAGAGAGAGAGAGAAAGAGAGAGAGAAGAGATATGAGAGAACCTAGATAGTTATTATGACCAGGAAGGAACTCTGAGAATGATCCTCTTGTTCAGCAGATGTTGGGGTCCAGTGTTGGGTTTCAGCCCCAACCTATCGAAGGGTTCCTTGAAGATGGGAGTGAGGAATTGAGAAATGCTAGATAGAAATATAGATGAAGAAAAAGACAGAGACATAGGATAGCTTCAGGAGGGCCCTGGGTCAATATCCAGCAGCCTCAAGTTTATTTCTACTGGATTTTTTATACACTAGTAAGGGGAAAGGCAAAAGACCTCCCCCTTCCAAGATCAAAGCACAACATACAACCAAGAGTAGACCCTTCAAAACACCTGGTAACCACGCCCCATTAAAGTGAGAAATCCATGGAGTCTGCTTAAAGAGCAAAGGAATTTATTAGGGGAGAAAACTCACTGTACAGAACAGAATTGTCACAGGTTCTGGAATACTGGGGCAAAGTGTCCTGGTGTTCTGGTTGTCTGAGTCAGTCCTGCATCCAAGTCCCATGAGGGAGCAAAGAGGAGACTGCCTACATGCCTGTCAGGTCCTCAGGGTCACCTAGATGCCATGCACCAGGGGCATGTACTTCAAGGTCATAGGCAGGTAGAGCAGTTACCTGCTGTATCTCTAGGGGCAGTGCTTCAAGGTCATAGACAGAACAGCTATCCACTACATCTTCTTTAGTCTAAGTAAGAAAGTTCTAACCTAATATAAAACTACATACAATAGGCACAATTATCAAGTATTGTCCAGGAGAGGGGAAAGGTAATAACCTAAACAAAAATAGAAATACAACCAGCAAGAACAACATCAAACAAGAGACATATACTAAAATCCAAAGATGTCCAGAACACAGGTAAATGGCATGTTACAGAGATTACTCCAATAGCTGTCCTATTCTAAAAAAATCTAACTTTAGTATCTGAAATGTTCTTAGCTAAGATATGAGAGGATCATAACTATAACTGTCTAGTCTTCAACCCCATCAAAGACCTGAGAAGGAACATAATAATACCCGAGAAAACTGAAAATGCAAGCAAGCATTTTGTGAGAATAGACAGAGACAGCTGGCAGCCTGAACAGTCACCTAAAGTCTCTCAGCACCATTGTGGCATCCTATTTGGCTACAGGCCTAGAATATTTGATAGATCATTTTCAGAAGCAGGAATTTTCAAAGACCATCTTACCCTGTCTTGGCAAGGTTCAGTAGTGGCTTTTCCTTGTGTCCTGCTCCTCTGAAAAGGACAGCGTTCATACCGTCAGCAGTCTAGGCAAGGGCAGTTCTTTGCCCAGCAGGCCATTATGTGCCAGGAAAAAGACAAACTTCTAAACGGAGTGTCTTAGAAACCCAACATTCTCTCTAGAGTAGATCAGTGCTGCCAGGAGCAATTATGTCTCATGTCAACAGAATTCTAAGTTATCAAAATATTTAAATGCCATATTCTCTAGGTCTATGAAGTGTTTGAAGATTACCTGTCCATCTGACATGTTTCTGTAAATTTGGACAACCTAACTAACATAACTATAGAAATGACAAGCATGGGTGACTATTGATCTGTAAGTCTTCTCTGCCTAAATAACCTAAGGACTAAGGCTTCACATCAACAAAGTAAACAGTCTGTAAACAGATGTACTGTATAAAGACAATGACCTCAAAATTGTGACAATACACAAAATATCCTAAACAGAGGTAGAAATGTATAGTGCAATATGATAACAATATCCTTAATATGTATCAATATACAAAATATCCTAAACAGAGGTAGAATATACATACAGTATGACAAATATAATTTCACGTTTGTATCCATATTCAAAATATTTCACATATGAGTAGGAACATGTGTTCAATATGATGATTATAGTTTTGAATTATGTCAATATACAAATTATCTTAAATATGAATATAAAAATAGTTTACATTTGTACCAATATACAAGAATCCATATCAGTGCAAATTATCTAAGGCTGATAGTTTGCTAAATTAGTTTACTAGTAGATACAATAATCTACCTCAATATACTATACCTATCCATTTCCCTTTTTCTTTTCCAAAAAGGAATACTGAGTCTAAATTTTTATTGTTCCACCCCCAACCCTGTAACATCTTATCCATTACCCTGAGAGAATGAAAACTTTTAGGAAAGGGGGCTTCGTTTTCTTAAAATTGCTTCCTGCTGTTAGGGTATGACGGTATCTCTGGGGGATCCTGTAAGAAAGCTGTAATGTTTGTAGCTAGTCTCAGAGTAATGTGTCAAGTTATCCGAGGTTCTGGCTACAAGTGTAATATAATGGATCATCTCATCTTAGAACTGTCCTGAAGAGTTTGCAGTCCAAAGCTGATCATTGAGTAACGTTCTGAGGTACAATGGCATCTTTCTGGACTGAGTAGAGTTGCTGTTGTGGGGCCCCATCTTCCTTCTGGGAACTTCAGGGACTGCAATTGGAAAGACTTATTTTTTCATTGTGGAAAATTTGGACATTATTAATATCAAAATGGAAAGTTTGGATTTGAGATGATTCGAGGAAGGAGTTCCAGAAGTCAAGGATAGGCATAGAAAGAAATAGAATCTTGACAACAATGCTCCCTAGATTATTGGTTTTCCTCTGTCCCACACCAGTTGGCTCTTCTGATATGAGACAGAATCTCCTAAATTTTTCTTTTAGCAATATGCTTGGATTTAGAGAAGGAGAGAGCCAGATTCCAACTCCATAGCCAGCTTGATTTATGATTGAATCGGGACCACAACTATTCTAGAGTTAGATATTGATGTTAGGTAGTAAGATGTTACCCTGTAGAGTGTATTGGTACCAATAGGTCCTTTCCATCTGCTTAGATGTCTAGGTGTCCAAGGCCTTATGATTTCTTAAAGATGGGTATTTCTATTATCTGTAAAGACAAAAAACCAGAACCCTGCCCTGACCCTTGTTTGTTGAAATAGCTGTCCACTGCACTCCATGGCAAAGCGTCTTGGGATTAGGCCTTGAAGTATGAGACACCTGGTAGCCAGGTCTTTGCACCCCATTATGCAGCCTTGGAGAGCAACATAAACTTTGACTATCTGACCTTGAGTCAAACCACAAGTTGGAATCTTTGTGGGCTCCCACAAGCAGAGGAACCCCCTGAATGGGAGTGATGTATTCATTGAGTCCAGGTCCATTGGTGTTTTTTCCTCAGGTGAATTGTTGGTGAGTTCTTTCCAGGGTTCTCTTTGGCTCACAGTCCATTTGTTTAAGGACCGTAATATGCGATAGATACCATTTTCTGGTCAGTTTTCAAAGTGTTTGTTTTAAGGTATCTAGTTTGTTGGTGTAGAAATTTGATTTGTTTTGGTTGTTTGCTTCTTTTCACGTCTCTAAAGGCATTTTGGATTTTATTTGCTTTTGGAACTTTGAAGGAATTTTGGTTCTGTTTTGGTTTGCCGTTGGTTTTGCATTTGGCATGTTTTATTACTACTTGGCCTTTTTTTCCTGATCCCCGCCCTCAAATACCTACTTCTGTGGTTTCCTGCTGCATTTCCTGTGACCTTGCCAGATCTTTAGCTTAGGATATTTATAGGTACTTTGTCAGGGTGCCCCGCCTAGTGCAGGTCTTTTGAAGAAAGGAGACACTCCAAGATGAAATTTGAAGGCCCATTGTGGCAGGAGGAAGGTCCAGCCTCTCTGATGACTGAACCCCGAACAGCAGTACAAAGGCATTTTTATTGATTTCCTTATACCAAGGTCCCTAATCTAACTTACATGTCTTACTGAAGGAGAGCATCACATGCCCCCATGACTCCAGTCCTTCATTATGTATCCTTTGTAATACATAATAATACAAGAGCCTCAGGTGTGCCTGAGGTGTCTAGTGACCAAAGTCATGGGATGGCTGCAATGCCCATTCAGCAAAACAATTCTACAAATCAGGGAAAACTATCACCGTTTTCCACAAGGATTCCTCAAGGTTAAAGCACTTCTAAAAAACAGCTGTTCATTCTAATGTCTACCCCAGATACAGTGACTCTGCTAAATTCTTACAACAGCACTTTTTCAGGAAAAAAAAGGGACAATAAATAAACAAAGTGTTGTTTTAATAGGATGTGGGGTAAGGTTTCCAAGATGAAAAAAGTGTTTAGAGATAAACCACCATCTGGTACTCCAGATAGCCTTATGTGTGATAATTATTGACTTTCTACTCACAAGTATTTGCAAAAATGGAGAGATCTAGCCAAAGAAAACCTGGTTTTATGGTTTCCCCAGTGGGGAGTGGGATGTATTAGTCAGGGTTCTCTCGAGATACAACTGATAGAATGAATCTGTATATATAAAACCAGGATGTATTAGAGTGGCCTTGACTGTCCAACACTGGCTGTCTCCCTGTGGAAAGTCCAAGAACCCGGTAGCTGTTCAGTCCACAAGGCTGAACGTCTCAGCCGGTCTTTAGTATACCCCAGGATCTGGAAGACGCAGGCTCTAACGAACATGGCATTGGGAATGAACTTGACGAGGAGAGCGAGTGCAGGCACTCCTTTCTTTCATGCCCTTTATTTAGGCTGCCACCAGAAGGTGTGGTCCAGATTTCAGGTGTGGCTCTTCCCATCTCACAAGATCTGGATTTAGGATGAGTCTTTACACTTTAAATAATACGTTCTAGACAATCCCTCGCAGGTGGACCCAGATGCTTAGGTTTCAGTTAATTCCAGATGTAGTCGAATTGACAACCAAGAATAGGCATCACAGGGGAGCATTTCTGTGTGCTTAATTAAGTTCTAGGCAATAATATAAAAAAACCCACAACAAATGTAAAATTTTTGTAAAAATCAGTCAGGTTGGTAATTCATAACAATAAGAGCTCTAGGAAAAGGCTGCAGGTGAGTTAGAATGAGACACTAATAAGGAATTTATTTAAGACTCTGGTCAGGGAAGCAGAGCAGTGCCTTGTTCAGCCATCTTCAGAGAAGCTTCCCCCTGCAGCAGATGGGGACAGATGGAAAGAAAGACCCACAACCAGACCTTCAGCAGAGTGAGAGACCTTAGAACACTCAGCCCTAAATGGGATGTCTCCACCAAATCCCTGCCCTCAGAGCTCAGGGAACCACGGAACAGCAGGCAGAAATAGTGTGAGAGTCACAGTGAATGGAAAGCACCAAGAAAACAAGGCCCTCTAAATCAACAGGCTCAAAGCTCCTGTGAACTCACGGGGACTGAGGCAGCATGCACAGGGCCTGCCTGGGTCTGTCCTAGGGCTTCTTGCATTTACATTATGGCTTCCAGTTTAGTATTTTTATGGGATTCCTGAGGATGTGAAAGAGTGGGTGTCTGATTCTTGTACCTTCTCTTAGGTTCTTTTCTTTTCTTTTTTCTTTTTTTTTGGGGGGGGGGGTTTCGAGTCAGGGTTTCCCTGTGTAGCTTTGCGCCCTTCCTGGAGCTCACTTGGTAGCCCAGGCTGGCCTCGAACTCACAGAGATCCGCCTGCCTCTGCCTCCCGAGTGCTGGGAGTGCCACCACTGCCTTGCTTAGGTTCTTTTCTTTCTGTTGGTTTAGCTTGCCTAACTTCTATGTGATAATTTTTGTTTTGTCTTATTTTATTTTGTTATTTTTTTTAAATGAATGAATGAATGAAACCTGTCATTTATACTTGCAGGAAGAAGGAAAATCCGTTTTCCCCAGTAGAGTGACGCTGGGTTTATCAACTTCTCCAGACAGGCCTCATGTTCAGGAGTAAGTGACCAACAGAGAATGGACTCCACAATTTTTTGTGTTTGCTTTTATTTGGTTACAGTTTGGTGGCTATTTTTGTTTTTGTTTTTTTCTCCTTTCTTTTTGAGTGTGGCTTTATTTTGTTTTCTTGGTTTGGGGGGTGGTTGTCTTTGTATTGATTTTTTTGAAAAAACTTAAAGTTGGGTGGATAGGGAGGGGGAGAGGATCTGGAAGGCCTTGGAGGAGGGAGAATATAATCATTATATTTAAGTTAAAAATTGTTTTAAATATAATAAAAAGTCACTGTTTAGTATATAAAAGTAATATGCATTTGGCAAAAGTAATTTATTTAATTTTTTTGAGTTTATATCAAGCTATTTAAATCCTAAAATCAACTCCCCACTCTCATCTCTTTATCTGATCTTGCCTCATCATTCTCTATCTCTACTGTTTTATATTATTTCCTTGAGTGGTTTCTTTTCTTTTAAACTCTCATTACATTAAGATATCTTTATTATACCAACTAAACCTAAAATTATTTTCAGCCTAAAAGCCAAAAAACCAAGTTTGGAGCTGAGGTTCTAAAAACTTAGGGACACTCCCCTGGCTGTTAAAGATGCCTGAATGAAGCTGTGTCTCTCTTCCCCTGAGCATCTTCTCCGGTGGGTACCTATAACACATGTGTTTCATGTATGTTTATGATAACTGTGTGTCATGTGTGCCTACAGTCACTGCTTTTGTATATTTTTGGTTGTTTTCACATGTTTGTGTCACTTTTTTTTTTTTTTTTAAATGTGGCCACTTCAGTTCTTTCTTTTAAAGAATTTTTTTAATGTACGAAAATTATTTTGGGACATGCTCAGTTAAAATGTATATGTATATTCACATTTTAAAATTGTTATCTGTAACATGAATTGTTAGAAGGTCTTATCAATAAAATCAAACCCAGAGCCAGGTATTGGGGTGAATGCTGGAAGATCAGAGAAGCAGAACAAGCCACAGCCACCTTACCTCGCCAATTCCTCAGCTGATCCTGTTTCCTCAGACTGGATGCCTCTGAGTCCTCATCCAGAATGAATCTCAGCTGAACTGCTGCTCCAAAGCCTGAAAGCTTAACCAGCTAAAAGCTTCTAGTTTCTGGTCCTCATGCCTTATATATCTTTCTGCTTTCTGCCATCACTCCCTGGGATTAAAGGCTCTTGTTACCCCGACTGGCTGTTTCCAGTGTGGCCTTGAACTCACAGAGATCCAGACGGATCTCTGCCTCTGGAATGCTAGGATTAAAGGCGTGTGTGCCACCATTTTCTGGCCTCTATATCTAGTGGCTGTTCTGTTCTCTGACCCCAGATAAGTTTATTAGGGTGCACAATATTTTGGGGAACACAATATCATCACAGTGATCATATATGAAAAGATATATTAAGTACATACTATTGTATAAATTGAGTATTCTAAACATCTAAAACCATTAAGATGGTATCTTTGGGTCTATTAAATTTTTTAAAAAAACCTTAAGATACTAATTGTTTTTATAAAACATAAGAGTCATAAGATAAAGGTTTCATAAGCTATAAAATTGAAATAATTATTCATCTTCTTGGTTTAAAAATAAATAAATAAAGTCATAAATGCTACATTTTACCCTGCCATATAGTTGCCTTATGCTATTCCAGATGCCTCATAAACCACCTCCCCCCAAAAAGTAGTCTTTTTCTGCCAAAACCAATTTCAAGATGCCTGTTCTAATAACTTAAATCATTAACAAATAATTAATTTAAATTTGGTTAAGAACACCACACAAACATTAATATAATTTACCTGCATTTGAATATAACTGGTAGTTTTTTAAGATACCATATTTATGTTTTCTTACCTTTAAACACAGCTTCCAAGCTTTCATTTAAAATTACCTCATTAAAGTTGTTTTTCAATAATTTATAATAATGTTAAGATTAACTCATGCTGTGAAAACATTATAAAAATGGACATGGTTGTAACTAAGATGGATGTAATATAAATGTTATAAAACTTTTTATGATCAAAATTCAATTTCCTTAAGTATTGATCTATTCTTAGTAATGTTCACCAAAAAAAACTTCTTAAAACAATAAAAACTTTGTTTCATCATTTCACCTAAAGGACATTTAAAATCTGTGATTAAATTTTAATTTTATATGCTTTCTCATTAGACCTTTTGCTTTTTTGTGATAGTTATTACTTTAATAATAGGATAAATTCTGTTTGGTGAGTTATTCCTATTTGGGACATTCCCACTAAACTATATAGTGATTGTTGAACTCACTTTAGTAGACAAATATTTAAATATTTTTTATAAAATTTGCTCTTTTAGATAAACAGCCAATGGTATTGTAAAATACTTTTAAATATAATAACTAAAATTCTGATTGTTACAGAGTCTTTGTCAAAGGATACATGCAACATTGTTTGATCAGCTAAAAGAAAGAAGACATAATGTAAAAGACTCCTTTCTGATAAAGTGACCAAAACTGTATTCAGGTACTTCTCATTCACTCCTGGACTGTTAACATTTGAGGAGGTGAACTTTCTCACATAGTCTGAGAACACTTGAATGGAGACTTGGTGAAATGCTGAATAATAGATACCCATCTTCAATGCTATCAACTAACTGAAGATTTCTCTCACTTTTTATGTTTCTTAAATGCCATATAATTAAAAATTTTTAAATTGTTTATATTTAATATTCTACATGATATATTTCTTAAGTGATAAAATAATACCATTTTGTTTTTAATGAAGTTACAAATGAAGACATTATTTCTTTTCATTAATCAGCTTTTTCTTATTATGATCGTTTGCTTATCCCAAATATATACACTATTCAAAACTAATTTTCATGTTTAAAAGATTCCAGTGTTTTCACTGCCTTATATATGTATGTGTGTGTGTGTGTGTGTGTGTGTGTGTGCATGTATGTATATATGTACATATTTAGATTCACTTGTTATTTAGTATAATTTGATAAAACAAAAAAATCTAGGTTTTAATTAAACTTTAAATCCTTTTCCTCCAGCTAGAGTTGGGCTAACTCTTCTTGCTCATATTATACAAAAGCCATCAATCTCTAATAACAACATTCAAAAGTTTTCAGACCTTAAGTATTGATGTTTCTTGATTAAATTAATATCTAAGATTTACTCTGCCATAATTAGTCAAGACTGAAAACATTGGAACACTATTTGTATTTTACTAATTAAAAAAAAAAGGACGTCATTGTAGTGACTCCTTCCAGAGTCACGTTTCTACCCATTTAAATGCAAGTAGGGTAGCTCATAGAGTGCAGATAACTGAATACAGGGGAAAACCTAGAGTTAATTTAACTGCTATGCACATTTTTGTTGTTTAAAATACATGTTTCCTTCATCACTCAATTAGGTCAAACCAAGTTCTTGATTATTTTAACTTTAGGTAACATAATCCTATGATATGTCACATGTAACTGCGGTGTCAAATATAGATGACTTAACTATAGGAAAAGAAAAAAACAAAAAACAAATGAAGACCAAGTTTGCTAATAGTTTCCTTATGATCTAGGAGTTTCTTTCTTATGACTTACAAGCTATTCTTCTCTCCTGAAGACTGTTGTCTTGCCCACTACTTAGCCTAATCTACATCAGATCCTAGGAATAAACTTCTTGCTAAGAGGGACCTTTTAATATTTAGTAAATAATATACGGCCCCCAGCCTGCACAAAATGTGATGCTTGAACAAACTGTCAGTGAGAATTCCTGGGAAGAAGCTGCGTCTGCAAAGACTGACTAATTAGAACTGCGGTGATATGGAGAGGTCCAGATGTTTTCACTCCAGAGGCTAATCACCTCATCTTGGGCTAGCCTTAGCCTCCTGCATAGCCACTCCTTGCCCACTTCTGAGTCTGAACTGACATCTTGCGACCAATAGACAAAAAAATTTTGAAATCTGTTAACTTAGCAGACCACCAGCTTTCATCATCCCAAATGTTAAGAATGTCATCAAACAGCATCTGAGACCTAGAGAGAAGCTCCCCAATCTTGTAACCACCCCTCAGATGTACCAAACAATCTATGAATCAAGACTTTCTTTGTTCTGTAAGGCTATAAAACATCAAGAAAATGCTTACATGTTGGGATGTGGAATTTGGGGTAACCTAAATTTGTGTTCTGGGGCCATGGTCACTCACATTTGGCTGTAGAATAAACTATTATTCCATTTCAGGTGAGAGCTGTTGCTTCGTGTCGTCCCCACCCACCTCCAACAACAGCAACAACAACAACAACCACAACCTAGCCGATCAGTGTTTCTAAGGTAGCCAGAAGAGAAAGGACAGTGGTGGGTGTGGTAAGGGTTGAGTCTTGACAAGCCCAGTAGAACACACTGAAGAGTCTGGAACCCAGTGCTCTTGTTTCTCGCAGAAAAAGCCTCAACTATCAGCAATGAGTATATGTTCTAAAAGCTGCAAAATATCTATTCCCTCACCATTGCCATACTACTATTAAAGTCCTCACATGTAACAGGGAACAAGGAAAATCTGATTTTACTGTGTGGACAACTCAGCTTCTTCTGAAGTACTCATGACATACTCTAATTCCTCTCAATGGCACAATAGTTCTATGTACTTGTTATTTGAAAACAGATTGATTTGTTAATAATAGTTTCTAAGTGCCAATACAGGTGATGAATGTCTTTATCAGATGCCATCCTGATAGGAACTTTTCCTGCTTTGGTGCAAAGCAGGAAAAAAAAAAAAAAAAAAAAAAAAAAAAAAAAGTCCTTTTGCTGCATATGAACTCTCATCAGCTCCAGTGTGAGTGGACAATACACAGCTAACTTCCTGATAATCCTTTCATACACATGTGTTATATTTAATATTTAAAAGGAATAAACAAAGATGAATAACTACAATTTAGGGTCATCAGATAAACTTCTAGGGAAATAACCTATGCATACCTAAAATACATACTTATATTTATAATTTTAAGCTACAGTGCTTCAAATGGGTACAAGGGAAAAAACCCCACAAGAATGAGTGGCAATGGCAGGGAGCAAGGGACAGAATATTATTTATTGTCCACGAATTATTTGGAAATGTAAAGGGATAGAGCAAATGTAAAGACGATACTGTATTAAAGTTTGTTTTCATTTTTGCTTTATCTTTGTTCTGGATATGTGAAAAAACAAATGATGACTCCCTCTCAGTCGTATGTCTCAGTAAAACCCTAAGATGAACGTTGTCTCTGGTGCCCGAGTATCTTCCCCAACTAGGAAGCCAGGGAGAAGAGCCTTTATCAGTGTGCCCCAGTATAAAGACTTCCCCAGGACCCATGAGACAAAATTGGTGTAGATCTGCTCAAGGCCTGAAAGCCAGCTGAAGCTGCCAGGTATTTAGTGCCCTAGAGAATTCTGTCCAGCAGTAAGCAGGATTCTGAGATATAAATCGTGACAATGCAAAGTAGTGTTGGACCCCAAAGTTTAGGGTCCTGAGTGGGCGCCCCAAGAACCCAGACTCCAGTCCAGTTGATGCAATAGCCAGAGGCACAGTGAGACCAGGCTTTCCCAAGCACAGTTGCTGTAAAAACTCTCTTAACACCTTGGCAGAAGGCCTGTGAGTGATGCACAACTGCACTTCCAGCACTGAGGAGCTTGAGGCAAGAGGATCAGAAGTTCAAGGTCATTCTCAGCTACCTAGCAAGTTTGAGGCTAGCCTTGGGCACACAAGACCTTGCATAAACAAACAAAAACACCTATATTCCTAACATTTGAGAAATGGTAGCAGTAAACTCAGGAGTTCAAGACCAGCATTAGTTAATGCTTGGGTTGCATGAGATCGGTTTCACTTTAAACCAAACATCTCAGAAAATTATTTTTCTGAAATTTTTTTTTTTTTTAAATAAAGCCTAGAGCACTGGTAGCCCTCGTCACTCTCTGTAGTATGTCCTGACCAGGCACGACCCTACTTAGCTTCCACAATTAGGAGCATTTAGGGTAGTATGGCCTCAGACAGAATAATCCTTTATTGTTTTTTTTTTTGTTTGTTTTTTGTTTTTCGAG
>CABHPQ010162565.1:0-12156 GCA_902168405.1 Peromyscus aztecus
ACGTGGTTCCCCCACAACATGTATTTCTGAAGTTCTACCTTCCCTAATACATGAAGAAGCATGCCTGGGGAGGCTAAATCTTAAGTAAGGGAACTGCTCAGTTATCACATCCCTGAAGACTCAGTGTGGCCCACAATGATGGGGACCTATTAAAAGCCTCTTTAAAAAAAAATCAGAGTTTGCTTTTTGACACTTCTATACACGTATAACCTGCATTCTGATTATTATATGCCTTCCAATCTCCCTCCCTCTCTTGTCTGCTCCCACAAGCCCCCTTTCTACGTTCATGACTGTTTTTGTTGTTATTGTTTTGTTGGTTTTGTTTGTTTGTTTTGTTTTGTGGTTGTCGTTGTTTGCTTTTGAGACTCACTGGGTTTAGCCAGGAACATCTATGTAACTGGGTTTAGACCTGGAGGGCTCCTCATTGGGCACACAACTAAAAACAATGACTACCCCACTCTCAGAAGCCTTCAGTAACCTGAGTGATTGTTGAGAGGCCCACAGCTGCTGTGAAGTCATGTCTGTGTTGGCTGTGGCACACCATCTCCCTATCTTCCAGCTCTTACATTCTTTCCACTGTCTCTCTTGCAAGGTTCCCTGAGCCTTAGAGTGTCTGGGACACCCCCCCCCCAATTCACCACTCACAAGCCTCATGACTGGCAGGGGGGATGATCTGCATGAGGAGTGAAGAATGAAACTCAGGACAGTACCATCTTTGAGGGCACTGGGTCAAGATCTCCAGGGACTGACCTCATGGTTTACTTAGCTTACACATTTAAACATGGTAGAACTTGTGACTTTTACAATAAGAATGAATTCTACTGACTGATAAACAGAGCTCAGGGCTAGGGCATAGAGGAAGGATCTGTGTGATAAGCCCAAGGGTAGATTCTATTGGTGGAGGATGCCCAGTACATGAGGCCTCTTTCATAGGGATATGTTCTATTCACTGCAAGATCATGGTCTAAACAATGCTCAGGATATTGAGGGGATTCAGGAAGAGGCAGCCTCTTAATAGGATAGCAAAGAATCACCAGGTTGGTTGACCACTTTTTACTCTGGCATTCCAGGTGACTAGGTATCATTCATTTCCTTCCATTGAAGAAAATAGGCCCGCATGATTGACAGTCCTGGCTTCTCCCATGCTTATTTTAAGCTGTACTTTCTACATTAGACAATGTGGTATAAATGTCCTGTTTAGGGATGAGCACTCAATTGTCACTCTCAGAACCCTGAACATCCATGCATTTGTGCATTACCTGCCATTCATTGCAAAGGGGGGTTTCTGTGATTAAAGCTGGGGTAGCATTTGTCTATGGGCATAAGTATAAATATTTAGAAGGCAGCTTGGCACAACAATAGTTTAGCTACAGAACAGTTCACCTCGAGGGCCTAAGGCCTTTTTAGACATGGTTTAGACATTTAAATCAAGTTTACAGTACCATATATTAGTGTCCTTTTGTGAAGTGGGCACCACAGCCAATCAGAGAGCAGTCAGTTATCCCGATAACAGTGATGCCATTATTATCCCTGTAGACACATCTTGCCTGGCAAATACTCTCTTACTTTTAAAGTGTCTCATTCCTCTGAGCTTACAACCAGCCTCCTTTCAGTGAAGTGAGCAGGAGATACCAATTCTCTTGTTGGAAAAATAAATTCACAGCATGTGACAATTCACTATAGGTTTTCTGCCTCTCTGGCTTTTCATAGGACCTTAGAGTGGTCCTCCACCCTCTTGGGTTTCTTGGCCATAGGGACTGTATCTCACAGTGCAAGGGCAAAGGCTCTGGAGATCTAGTTATAAATCCCATCTTTGCCACTGATTGCTGAGGGGTCTGAGGCATCTGGCTTACTTCTTTGAGGGTCTGTCAGCTTCCTCTTTACACAGTCACTGCAAGGAAAGTGGGACCAATTGATGACTCCGGGACATTTAATCTTACAGACATTACTTATAAAGACCGGGCTGTAGTGGGTGGCTGCCATTTTGGCTGCCCCAAATCTGTTCAGGTTCATTTCCCATGGACTGGTGGGGGGAAATTAGGGCTATCCTTCCTTGCAGCTAAATATGGATTCAGCCCAAGATTTCAAGTCTGAATAGAGTGATCCAAAGTCCTGTCTTCTGTTGTAGTTTTCTGAATAGGACAGGGATACAATAACAGGATGGTAGACATTGGGACAGGAGGGCTATTGCGGGGTGAGGTGCCTACTGTGGCAGGAAATAGAATATTTGCAACTGGTACCTTACACAGCTCCTCCGCTAGCTCTTTGGATTCCCTAGTCTTCTGAGAGCTGCCCAAATGCTCTGAAAATTCCTCACAAGCTTAAGTTAAGTAGGAGCAGTTTCTATTATTGCCAGCCAACAGTTCTGAATCACAGATTCTCAAATGGAGAAGGATCAAATCTAATTCTTAAAACATTAATTAAAAAGTTGAAACCTGGGTGGTGGTGGCTCACGCCTTTAATCCCAGCACTCAGGAGGCAAAAGGAGGTGGTTCTCTATGAGTTGGAAGCCAGCCTGGCCTGCAGATCTAGTTTCAGGACATCCAGGGCTACACAAAGAAACACTTTGTCTCAAAAAAACAAAGACAAACAAACAAAAAGATAAAACCATTTCTCAGTCATAGGCCAAGTAGGAAATGGACACTTTGCTTCTTCCCAAGTTGACTTTGCCACATATGATGATTAACTCTAACTTGACACATCCTAGAACCACCTGGGAAGAGAGGCTTAAGGAGAGCTTGTCTTCAGTGGATTGGTGTGTGGACACGTATATGTGGAACGTCTTAACTGATATGAGAAGACCAAGCCCACTACAGGCAACAACATTCCCTAGACAGATAGTCCTCAGCTTTGTAAGAGCAGAGAAATTGAGCTGAGCACAGGCAAGCATACGTGCATTCATTTCTCTCTGCTCCCGACTGAATGTGATATGATTAGCTGCCTGAAGTTCCTGCCCCGGCTTCCCCACAATGAGGGACCACAACACCAAATTTAACCTGAACTAAGCTTGCTTTTTGTGAGGGTATTTTATCACATCAACAGAAAGGAAACTAGAGCGAGCATCATAAAAATGGTTAGCTTCTGTTCACACAAAGTCAAATGATAAGTGATATCCTGAATATTTATGGATGTATAAAATCTAAATCCAATAGATGAGCCCCTGTTACAATGTGCCTTAGTTAGGGTTTCCATTGCTATGAAGAGACACCATGACCATGGCAACTCTTATAAAGGGAAATATTTAATTGGGTGGCTTACAGTTTCAGAGATTTAGTCCATTATCTTTATGGCAAGACATGGCAGGACTGGTGGGACATGGTGGGACATGGTGGGACATGGTGGGACATGGTGGGACATGGCAGCGCAACATGGTGCTGGAGAGGGTGCGAGAGTGGAGAAGAAGGTACATCTTGATCCACAGGCAACAGGAAGTGATCTGAGGCACTGGGCATGGCCTGAGCATATATGAGACTTCAAAGACTGCCTTCATAGTGACACACTTCCTCCAACAAGGCCACTCCTAATCCAGCAATGCCACACCTCCTAATAATGTCACTCCTTATGAGCTTATGGAGGCCAGTTATATTCAAACCACCACACCATGTAAATTCAACACCTATGAAAAATATACACAGGTCTCAAAGCATGAAGAGCTGGAATTAAGGTGCTGGAGACAGAATGCACATTCCCTTGAGGCTTCAAAATTAGTAAATGGATTTTGTATATATTTATCATCTCTCTGTGGGTTTGTTTGGGAATTCAGAACTTGAGGATTTCTTCCACTTTAAGAATATTTCTCTTAGGCAGAGGTTCTCCAAGCAAGGCCCCCAAGACAGCTCAAAGGTGTCAGTATAACCAGGGCATTGGTTAGAAAAGCCATTTCTCACATGCAGATCTCAGCTTCTACCATTATATGTGCATGTATGTGAGAGAAAGTCTGTATCAAGACCAGAAAACTAGAAAGTGACCCATGAAAATGGGGAAATACATCTTTAAATGGAGTAGGGTGTAGTAGATACATGTGATACAAAAATGGAAGAAGAATTACTAGGGTGGAAAGGTTTAAGCATCAGTGGACAAAGAGATGGGGAAGTGGGGGCTTGGGGAAAGCAGTGGTGAAGGCCAATGGTGTATGAACAAACCCACAAGGAAATCGAAGACTTTGTAAGACAATAAAAACATCTTAAGCGTTTGAGTAGGAGTGTCAGGTGGGTGGACCAAGCTGTTCTTAAAGGCAGAGAAACCAGGCTGCTACTGAGCTGGGGAGCTTCCTGCTTCTGGCAGGCTTTTAGGGTGCAGAAGGTGCTATGTAGGCTGCTGGGGAAGAATTGTCGGTAGCCTTACTCTGTTGAGGATCCTGTGTGCAACAATACCAACTGGCCAGGCCAGATGTGCCCACTGGCTAGGCCATATTGGTAAGTCTGTTATGGGGTAACTAACTACTTGCTGGTTGAATTTGTGGCCTACTTCATTTGCATTTGGTACTATAAACACAGTCAAAAAGCCATGATTGGCAGGTCATAGGCTCCAGTTGGGAGCCTACTGCTATGTTTTGCCCAATAGACAAGATATGCCCCTCAAATTACCTTCTAAATAACTATATTTATGCCCGTAGATTGAACTGTTCTCATACTTGGTCAGAGATGCTTCTTTCTGTGATAGACGGATACTACAAAGGCTTATAAAAGGTCAGAGTGATGAGAACAAGCGACTGGTGAATCACAGCCATTAGGGGGGCTTCTATATTCTATATCACCCCCTCCATAGCTCAGAGAACGTCATGGAAGAAGTGGCCAGAAGTGTGTAAAAGTCAGAGGAATGGAGGAAGGGGAGGGTATGGAATACTGATTTGACTTCTTGGCATGACAAGGCTATTGCACTCTTTTTCTTGTTTTGTTTTGTTTTGTTTTGTTTTGTTTTTCGAGACAGGGTTTCTCTGTGAAGTTTTGGTGCCTGTCCTGGATCTCGTGCTATAGACCAGGCTGGCCTCGAACTCACAGAGATCCACCTGGCTCTGCCTCTCGAGTGCGAGTGCTGGGATTAAAGGGGTGTGCCACCACCACCCGGCGCTGGTGCACTCTTAAACTCACACCAGTTGTGGTGATGTGAACATTATCTGCACAGAATTAAGTCAGTCATCCTGTTAATGGAGGGGAGTGGGGTTCATGGCCGCCTATCCTTCTCTGAATATTTGTTCTCAGTTAATGCTTGATAAGGGAGGGAGATACATTTTCTTCAGTGTTGCAGTCACCCGCAAGGTACCTGTGTTACTGTAAACAAAACCTTACCCATGCTTCTGTAAGCAAGCCCATGAAACTCACTAAATCACACACACACACACACACAAAAGACTTGAAAGTAGAATCATAACAAGTCGGGGAGAGAAAAGGGATTAGTGGGAGTGAGAGAGAGTGGGGAGCAAGTGAGGGTAAGAGAGGTGAATGTAATTGAAATAAAATATGCACATACGTGAAAATGTCATAATGAAATCCATTATGATGTAGAATTATATGCTAATGAAAAGCAGTTATAAAGAAGAGAAGCCATTTATGAGATCATACCAGACCTTGCAGCCTAATCTAACCACCCATGGGTAGAGCCCAGGACTCCG
Organism: Peromyscus aztecus; assembly: GCA_902168405.1. Taxonomy (NCBI): domain Eukaryota; kingdom Metazoa; phylum Chordata; class Mammalia; order Rodentia; family Cricetidae; genus Peromyscus; species Peromyscus aztecus. Next base: position 5,612 of record CABHPQ010162565.1, read on the forward strand.
TATTTTAACAAGCTCTCCGGGGTGGATGCCCTAGCCTGAGGACCAATGTCCTCATGTTGGATGTAAAACTACAAAGTAAATTAATGTTTTGAGGGTTGCTTGAACTATACATCTTTATAGATGCCAATTAAAGGTACCATTTTCACAATGTCTTTTACAATAACCTCAAAAAATATCTTAGGATAACTCTTTCAAAGTAAGTGAAAGACTTGTGTGATTAAAAACGTTAAGACATTGGAGAAATTGAAGGTATCAGAAGACAGAATGATCTTGCATGATCAAGGATCAGTAGGATTAATACTGTGAAAATGCCCTGTCCCTCATGGGCAGCTGCATGTGGGAGAGCTGGCAGTGGCTCAGTTGGCTCCGCACCTGTGTGTGTGTGTGTGTGTGTGTGTGTGTGTGTGTCTGTGTGTCTGTGTGTGTCTGTGTGTGTGTGGTGGGGGTGGAGCTGACCAACTCAGTTACCACCCAACTCAGTTACCATCCAGACCCAGATCCAGAGCTTTGAGTTGGCCTGCCCCACCATCTACCCCATCTATGAGCTGCTGGAGCACTCAAGGGACTGATCCTGCAGAACCATGGTCGCAGGAGCTCCATGACTCTGGACAGCAGCAGGGTATCTGAGAGGAGTCTCAGCGAGGGTCCAGCATTGGTGGTGTACCAGAAGCCAGAGGCCTTGAACCAGGCCAAGGACTCATTGTAGTGAACACTTGCAAGTCAAGCTGTTTGGGCAAAAGGGTATACTGCATGACACATTGTAGCTTCCATCGTCACTAAGATGAATGAGTATGTGATGGAGAGGCAGGAAAGATAGAGGAGCAGAGTGGTACATGCACAGCGGAACTGGGGAAGTGACAGCTGTGACAGATGTGAGAGAAGCCTGCAGTTGATGGAGGAGCAGGTCGTTGCCCAGAGGTGTCAGCAAGATGGTGGGGTTTTTTTTGTTGTTTGCTTTTTATTTTTATTTTTATTTTCTTTTGGTGCATAGGTTACAAGGGTGAAGGGTGGATATGGAAGGACTGAGAGATGAGTGGGGTTGGGGTGCATGATGTGATATCCCCAAAGAATCAATAAAAAATTATATTAAAAAGAATACCGTGAAATGGCCATCCTGTCAAAAACAATCTACAGATTCAATGCAGTCCCCATCAAAATTCCAACACAGTTTTGCAGAGGGAAAAACTGTGATCAGAATATACTACATGAAAATATTTTTTCAATAAAAATAGTTATCATTTTTAGCTTAATATTTAGTTCAGTTATTATTTTTTAAATTAGAAATAGCTTGAAATATGGCACCATATAGCTCTGCTATAACGAAGACCTGGAGAATCCACTTACTAAGATAAAGGGTTTGGTTTTAGCACAGTTTTAGAGGTTTTAGTCCATGATTAATTTGCCCTGTGCCTCTGGGAACAAAACCACTTATCTCATGGTCTGGAAGCAGATAACAAAAAAGGCGGGTGAGGCCACACAGTGAGGGGACAGAGACAGAGCTCCATGTTACCACCCTTGGCTGACAGAGGAGTTCCTTTACCACCTTTTGGAGATCTCAATTCAGGCCAGAACCAGACTCAAGGCTTTGACACTGAAAAGAATTTGGGGACCAGTTGGTATGAAAAAGCAGAGTTGGAGATGTTTGTCTATGATAGTGAGAAAGAAAGACACTCATGTTGAGAAAAGGAGCACAGTTGAGCATAGATGTGGGTTCCTCCAGGCATGACAGAAAAGAAGACATGCCCAAGTGTGAATACGGGCTCCAGAGAGGAGAGTTGCCGAGAATTAGACACACCAACTGTGGGTCTGGGCTCCTCAAGGGAGAACCACACTTAATAGTTTATACAGCATTAGCCATGTAGACCATTTGGTCGGCTCTCAGGTTCTCTCTCAAGAGGTTGCTAGCAAACTTTACCCCTCTCTTTTGATAAGTGAGATTGTAGGCTGGCTCCAGGGCTGCCTGGAATAGAACTATAATCTGACTGGATTAAAAACCAAAAGCCATGAGGTTGCCCAAGGCCTTAGGACACACCTTTCCCTCTACCTGGCATCTCCGGGGCTTCCTAGAAAACTGCATGTTTACACATGGGAAGGCAGAGAAGCCTTGAAAGATGGTAAAATGTGCTGGAATTCTCTGCTTCTCTGCTGGTGAGAGGCTTAACTAGACTCCAGGATAAGGGACTGCCTTCCCCTTCTCCTCTCCCCCCAGGCTTCTGTCTGTATAGCCTACAGTCACCTTCAGGGGTGCACCTAACCTTCCCCACAGGCCTGGCCACCTAGAGGTTCCTCCACCTCCCACCAGCACCAAGGCAAGGCTCAAGCCTGCTGTGGATGTTCTGTATGGCAAATGTGTTGCTAATAAAACACTGATTGGCCTGTGGCTAGGCAGGAAGTATAGGCGGGACTAACAGAGAGAATTAAAAGAACAGGAAGGCAGAGGGAGTCTCTGCCAGCTGCCAGCCAGGACAAGCAGCATGTGAAGATGCCGGTAAGCCACGAGCCATGTGGCAAGGTATAGATTTATGGAAATGGATTAAGTTAAGCTATAAGGACAGTTAGCAAGAAGCCTGCCACGGCCATACAGTTTGTAAGCAATATAAGTCTCTGTGTTTACTTGGTTGGGTCTGAGTGGCTATGGGACTGACAGGTGAAAGAGATTTATCCTGACCATGGGCCAGGCAGGAAAACTCTAGCCACAAATGGCGCCAGAATGTGGGGCAGGAATTTCCACCTAAAACCTGAGAAAAGATTCTAAAACGGAGCTAAAAACAGCTTCCTAATTATCTCTCTCAAATGAGCGGCAGCTTGCCGGTTTGAGCTACTTGTGGGTTCCTGGCATGTGCGCTCGACCTGCAGTATGGCGGGAATGAGGCCTCTGCAAATGGCACATTAAGCTGCTTGGTGGATTTAGCCTTTGCTAGTACAAAACAACAAAAAAAGAGGTTTCTGGGCTAAACGCTGCTTTGATAGAAGCATAGACCCACGAAGGCTCCCAGAGCTGATGGTAAACGAATCACCGCCATGTTGGGAAGCTGAGGTGGGCGGAGCCAGCAGCCACAGCACCATTTCAGTCTTAGAATGCTGCAGTTTAAAGTAACAGGTTCACAATAAGACAGATTCAGATGGAACAAGACTTTAAATGCTTTAAAATGTGTGTAAAAATGTACGTAGGCTTCAAAGAGAGAGAAAAAGAAATATATACAGTTATATAAAGAAATAGTTTTGAAAAATGAAGTCTTTAAAGAGACAGTAAAGGTAGTATAAAATATAAGCCACGTAAAAATGGATATCACACAGAGAATCTGCATTGTGTTGTCTTTGGGATTCTTAACTGCAAAGAGAGATTTGATTGTAAAGGAAGCTGGGTTAAACCAATATGTATATTTTAAAGATACCTTGACTTCAAAATTTGGATGTAAGGATATGTTGCTTTGGAAAGGAGGCTCTGATTTTGTTTCCACAGAAAGCCAGTGGCTATGGATTTGTTCCAGATTAAGATACATCAGGTTTGACCAGCCAAGACCACCTGAAAGGTCTCCGATGACACCATGACTCAGATGATCCAACATCGAGAACAGTTTCAAGGCAACTGACTCAGATGATACAGCCTCATGGATTATCCCATAATCCTAAAATTTTCTTTGTGTCCCCATAAGATACAGCACCCCCTCCAGCAGGAAGTAGTAAGAGAAGCTACGCTCAAATTCCCAAATTATATGTAATTTACTTTAAGGTTAAAACCTTCCTTTTTGGAAAAAAAAGGGGGGGGGAAGTGCTGTGGATGTTCTGTATGGCAAATGTGTTGGTAATAAAACACTGATTGTCCTGTGGCTAGGCAGGAAGTATAGGCGGGACTAACAGAGAGAATAAAAAGAACAGGAAGGCAGAGGGAGTCTCTGCCAGTTGCCAGCCATGACAAGCAATGTAAAGATGCTGGTAAGCCACGAGCCATGTGGCAAGGTATAGATGTATAGAAATGGATTAATTTAAGCTATAAGGACAGTTAGCAAGAAGCCTGCCACGGCCATACAGTTTGTAAGCAATGTAAGTCTCTGTGTTTACTTGGTTGGGTCTGAGTGGCTATGGGACTGGCAGGTGAAAGAGATTTATCCTGACCGTGGGCCAGGCAGGAAAACTCTAGCCACACAAGCCTGTAACAAATTGTAGAAAGTCATTTCCAAACAAATAAGGGCAACAGTTTAAAGAAAACTAAATGTCAGTCATATCTTCAAAAGAGCTAGAAGGCAGGGTCTTCTCATAGAGAAATGCTGCCTGAGGTGAAGGGGTCTGCCCTGATTTGACCATCTCATGGCACCCGTGTGTATCACAGTGTGTCTCATCAACATGGGTAATCATTGTACACGACCTCAAAGTAAAATTAAAAAAAATAATGAAAGTAGACACAATTGTCCATGTTTCATCTGTTCACATTCACCAGGTTTCTGGCGGTGTACCCTTGGCCTCCTTTAGCTCTTTGGGGATGGGGGAAACTCCATCATTCGCTGAGGCAAAACTCGCCAGCTCACTTGTGGTCCTAGAAGCCATCCCCTGGCCTTCCCTGGTCTCTCTGTCCCTTTTCACCCCTATGTCACTGAAACCTTTGTCTCCTCCATTTTTCCTTTTTTTTTTTTTTGTTTCAATTTCTATACTTGTGAAAGTTTAAAAGACATTTGGGAGACTCACATAAGTAATAAAATGTCTACTGTCTCCCCTTGTGGTGATTTAAAAAAAGAAAAGAGTCAGGAAGCATCTAACCTGCGTGTGGATAGTCCCCCCAAGAAGAGACAGATGGCACCTGGGCTCACATATAAAAAGGAAGATATTTTAGTTACTTGAAAGCAGAGGGGGAAAAAACCATGATTTTCTTGCCCTAGATAGGATATAATTGTTGCCTTAGTGTGGTGGATTGTGGCAATATGCTGGGCAACAAATCATACAAGAGCAACTGCTTCCAGCTTCTCCGGGTAACTTCTTCAGCTTTTTTCTTAGCCATTGTCAAATCCTACGTTTCAAATAGAAGTGTTGACCCCAAAGGTAGGATCCACTTTTTAAAAGCTGTTTCATACAATATGAGCATCACAAGTTCCCCTCAAAGAAGGGGACTAGTGGCTTGTGGGCCTCCCACTCTTCCCTAACGTGACAGAGAATTTGCAATGAGGACTCAAGCCTTATTTAGTAGTCAAGTGAGCACTGTGGAGACTTTGGCATCTGGATTCCACGGGTCTCTAACAAGAAGAAGGGCATTTGGAAGCCAAGATTCAATTGAAAAAAAGGTTGCATTTTATAACCACCTTCAGATAATCTAGGGTAAGACATGAACTCTCTTTCAGTACATCTTGACACAAACATAAAGCCATAAGTAAAAGTACACTTCTGTCTCCCTCTTCCCACTGGCCCATGTCTGAGATACCACTGTAGGCACAACCACAGCTCTCCTGCTCTCCCATCCTGTTTTCTAGCCTGCCTTCCCAGAAACCATTTTCACAAAGAGCTTGCATCTTTTGGCCACAGTTTCGAACAGAGCTTTAATGCAGCTTCATAGCAACATTACAATTATCTCCCAGATCGCCTGATAATTGTCATTTTGATCAAAGGGAAACCAGGGGGACATCAAAACAGAGTGGGTGTCTAGAAGAGAAGCATTAAGGCCTGGCTCACTGTTCCCTGTTCTGAATTCAGAACATTTTGCAGACTCTGTTAGTCTAAGCAAGCTCAACCATGCCTTTTTTTTTTTTTTTAATAGTTTGTACATCCCTTGGGGTAATGACCATCCCAAAATTCTTCCAAGGAAGAAACATGGAGTTCCTTGTGTCTCTACCAGCAGTCTATTTCTATTCAGCCTGTGCTACAGAGACATCATCACAGTCCTACAAACTGCCAGTTTTGCATGCCAGGGTCATGCGGAGTGTTAATTTGCTATGGCCACTCCTGGACAGGGACCACTGTTGTGCAGTACTATCCCAGAAAAACAGCTATCATGTTCATCAGATCAGCTGAGCCTGCTTGCAAGAGTCCATCAGGGATGGGCCTGTGAATTGCAAACATTTCATCAGAGGAGGGGGTGGGTGGAGGAGAGCATCATCAGCCCCTCACCTGAGAGTCCAGCCCTTCCTCCAACCATCTGTACACAGTTTTGCCTAATGCCACATGCCCTCAGGTCTAGGGGATGTGGTTGAGTGCTAGGCTGGGAGAAAGGGGCTCTATATACATTCTACAGGGAAAGTTTTCATCTGCCCTGGATGAAAACTTCCTAGGGTGGCTGCTTTGGGGTCCTGCGTGCTCCTATATGCAACCTCTAACCCATACACTGTAAGTTCATTGGTTCCCCAGGGTGAGCTGTGGTAGAATCTCTGGGATCTTACACAAGCAGACATTGCTCTCATAACAAGCATACCTGGACAACAGCAGGTAGGACAAGAAAGGTTGCCTGGGTCCACCTGCCAGTCCCCACCCTAATGAACAGTGCAGCTCAAGCAGCCTGCCAACCCAGGGCTGTGGGGAATGAGCTCCAGGGATCCTGTCACCCCAGAGCTGTGGGGAATGAG